>ARYC01018407.1:52500-86798 GCA_000711775.1 Oxytricha trifallax
ACTTTCTCATTTTCCAAAAGAAACATGTTCAGTACATAGTAAGTAGAAAGATAGGTGGTTTCCATGAGACTCATATAAAATATAGTAGAAGCTATTTAATCTATTAAAATTACTGCCTCTAATTACGCCCTAACAAGAAAATCTATAGGGAACTCTAAGAAGAATTCATTATGGTACTAACATATGTAAGAACTTCACTGAAACCCTAAGAATACCAGCATGAAGGAGGACAATAAGAACCTCCTCAAGAAGACTCACATAATTATAACAATAATTCGAATGGATGAGCTATTCTAGCAGTCAGAGTAAATATTGTAAAGACTACTGGGAAGACTACTATAAAGTCTGATTAAACAGAAATTGATGATGAAAAAGATCGTCATGTTGACAACTATAAGAAAGACAAATAGACTCATACACTAACAAAATCTTGAGGTATATTAAAAGTTTTAGTTTTAATTAATTATTACTTTGTCGCATGTAGAATAGCTTGACCATTACTACTTATTTTATACTAATAGGATGTGAGTTAATAATTAATATTATTATAAATATAAATTTAATTAGTTATATACAATTTGAGGGATTATAATTTAATCACGGAATAATAATTAAATTAATAAATAAGCATTGTCTCTAGAAGATGACTAAGCTGATCCTCAAATTAAACAGAATAAAGATAAAGTGTAGAATTCTTTAATAGAGTAAAATATGAATTTTCTTATAAATTTATAAATTAGTATATTTTAAGATTATACATATTTTAATTTCATATAATCATATTTATAACAAATCTATATATTTTATAAAAAAATTATTTAATTTATTTTGACATATCCTTTATGTTATTAAATCGATTTATTGCTTTAATAGATATTTTCCATAACTAATACTAATAAATATTGACCGAATACGTTATTTTTAGAAAAATCATTTTAATTACTCTGTATATAATTTAATAGAGGTGGAAAGAGATATCACAAGCATTAATGCTAAATCAAATCCATTCCTTATGATAAGATCTATGACACCAGATTCATATAGCGATAGTAATCAAAATTATGCCCTAGGATTCTTGCTCATTAACTAATAAAATGTGTGATATAATTTTTAATCCTTTCCAATTTTAATATAGTATTAATTAAACATATAATAGTATAAAAATATGAATTAAAACATACCCGAATCTCAACAGAATATAAATCAATAAACACTAATCTCTAAACTCCCAACAAAATTTAAGCAATCAAAAGGCTCTACTGCTCAAGCATGCAAATGATAACTCAGACAGTGTAAAATTTTCAAAATATCCTGGTCTTTTAAACAAGAAAACACAATAATACGATTAAAATAATGTTGAGGGCCAGATTAAGCAATAAAAAGACTATGACCAAGAAAACCAATATCAATCAACTTATAACGGTAAATTGGGGAGTAAAGGGTAGTTTATCAATAAAAATGCCATTAAACATTATCACAAAAGCTTAACAAATCTGAATTAGGACAGTAAAAATTATATTAATTCTTTGTCTTAAAATGAGTAATAGGAAGAGAGTGAGTTGAAAAATGCTGCAAAATCCAATAGTTAACTTAATTTTAATTATAAATTCAAGTATAATCATTGGAATTAATTATAATGGATTATTTTCATATTTTAGTCAATTAATGGGAAGATTGAAATAAAATAAACTTAGAAACATGAAAACGCTCTAATATTACATTGGCTAAAGAACCACTTCTTTACTGAATTAAAATAATTTAAATTTTTAAGGACCTCAAACCAAGACATTTTCAACTGAAAATAAAACAATAAATAATGGCTTCATTTTTTAGCAGTAATAGTAAATGAACCAAAATATGGAGGTAAAAATACAAGGCAATGGATTTAAGCAAAATAAGGCAATTAATAGAGGAAATTCATTTAAACTTTACAAGTATATAGCAAGCATTTCTTTTTGTCTAGTTCTTAGTAAAGTAATTTTTGCTTTATTTTTAGTACCACTAGTTTATCCAAACAAAGTCTTTGTTTAATTCGCTTGTTAAGACTTAACACCTAAAAATCCCAATTAAAAATAACTAAATAGCCTAAAAATCTTGCACTGTGATACATACTAAATTAATAAATAATTTCTAAACTCAGTTATAGCACTACCAATATCATTAAATGCAATAAAAACTGCAATTTATGGCTAGTTAAGCTAATGAATACGTCTCTACCATGTCTTAATGACTTAAGAAAAACAATTTATTTAAGAGCTAAGGCAACTTTAAGAATCTAAGTTTACTTTATAATGGCAGTCAAACACCTACCTAATATCAAAATTGGAATAAACCTAATGTTAGAACTACTAGAAATTAAATTGGGAGAAATAAAACGCTTGATAATATCAGGGTTCATCAGAGATAGCAACAAAGTTAATAGACAAATTCTTTGCAAATATAACAGCAGTTTTAAAATTATTTGGAGTAAGCTAATACTTAAAGAAGATGATATGATAAGTAACATGAAATAACAGTAGAGTTGACCTATTTTTCAAGATTAAAGTCTAATAAACTATTCTTCAACTTTGAATAAAAGGTAAATACCAAATTTTTATATATTAGTTCAGAATTTTTAACCTTTTTTATGTAGAATTGACTCTAGATACAATCAATGAGAAATACTTCTAAAAATAGGATAACATTCATTTTAGTCTAATCCACTACAGCTTGAAAATTAGAAAATTTCATCATTAACACCAGTCAGATAAAAAACAACTGCTGCAGCTCAGTAATTTACAGACAGTAAAGGGTCACCTAATTCAAAAGATCAGATTAAATAAGTAAGTTAAAAGAAATTCATTATTCCTCTGTTCAAGTTTAAGAATTAAATAGTCTATTATTAATAATTATTTCTCTAAATAATTAATTTGAGTTCATAGGCTGATAAATAGTGGAGAGATGTGATAAAGTAGCAACCAAATTACATTCAAATCAATAGAGACTCTTTGATATTAGAAAGAATAAAAACAAGATGCTTTAAATCAATTTTATTTTATACTGCTATCATAATAAATATTTTTATAATTAATTAATAGAAATAATATATTCATAATTGTGTTTGAATAATTTTGAGTTGAAACTAGATTCTTACCACACAAATGACAATTTTAAATTGTAAAAATGGAGTGTTAGAAGATTTCCTACAAAAAAATACTATCTAAATTAATAGCAGTAAAATAACATGATAAAACTACTATGAGAGTATATTAAATTATAGATTATATTTTTTCAAATTTAAAATATAATCAAAATTATCATTTCGTCATCTGTAATATGATTAATCAATATACTAATGAGAAGGTAAATTAAAATTCGTTGAAATAAGAAACTTAATTAAATCATATTTAAAGCATTCTAATATAAATAATTGAAAATTAATAAAATTCACAGACAATTAGTACAAAAAATCTTAATATATAACTACTCAATTTCTATAATTAAATTAAATTAAATTAATTATCAAAAAAAGCTTTATATTTTGAGAAATTTAATAATTTTTTAACTAAAATTATAAAAATTACTTTTTAAGTATATTTTATTAAATTAGCTTAAATACTCTAATGAGCTCATCAATATTATAAAATTTTGTTGGTCCCTTGGCTTTTATGGCTTTAGGGTTTCTGTTTTACAGGAAGTTTCTGTACACCCCTCCTCCATTAAGTGTTCTTTTGTGCATTCGAGAGCATATTATCAAAAGTAAGCAAATATTTATGAAATTTTGTAGCACTAATAGTGTCTAAATTCAATTTAATTTTTTAATTTTGTATTGATGGTAATCTTGTACTTTAGTATTAAATTTTAATTTTTTTTTATTAAAAAAAACGGCTGTAATTTGTTTAATTCCTGTAATATTAAAAACTGAGAGATTAATAAATAAAGATTTTCTTTCTTTAGTTTAGAATGGTAAATTAATCAAGCCTTAACCAGATTAAATGCATTGAGGCATATAGAATAACAAACTATACTTGAAAGTAATCTCCTACAATATTCTGGCTGACTGCTACTCGCATTACTTTATGTTTAAATATGTCGATCATGCCTATTAGAAATCTGGTTTCAGACCACATCGCATATTAGAAGAGATTAAGAGGTCAGATTCTTAATTATTACTCCAAACTTTATTTGCGTATATCGCAAATACGTCATATAACTTAAGTCAAATAACACTTTTTAAATCAAAATTAAATTCTGATATAATTTGTCTTCAAGAAGTGGATCACATTTAAGATTTTTATAAACCATGTGGATAAACTAGGGTACGATTTTTAATCACGCTTAGAAGAGAAAAAGATGCAGTTATGGTGGGATGTAAGAGAGATCAGTTCCTTTTGATAAAAAGCGAGCCAGTAGACTATAATGACGTTGCAGAGCTATTCGATGATAAAGGCTTGAAGTTACATAACAAAGCTATTATTATTATTATTATTATTATTATTATTATTATAACAATATATTTAATAAAAAGAAAGGAGATTTTTTAAACATTAAAATTCCTTTCAATAATAGGAGTTGAGATTTACAGAAATCTGTTTATATTTTATAGTATCTGCTTACTACAACATGTAAAATAACAATTTCTTACTGAATCTCACTCATATTATAGAAAGAATCAAATAAATATTTCATCGTGATAAGTTCTTATCTTTATTGGGGTTAAGATTTTGTTTGTAGTGCTCAAAATCTCTACCTAATAAAAAGATTATCATCTTTTATCGAAATTGAAGAGGAAAAATTGATACCAAAGGGAAGTCAGATATCTGTGATTGCATGTGGAGACTTTAATTCTGGAATAAATAAACCGGCTATAGAGATGATGTATAGAGATGAAACTATAATTAATGAAAAGATTGATGGGGATGTTGTAGTCAATTGCGAACTGTAGTAACAATTGCGAACTGTAGTAACAATTGGGAACTGTGAGTGTCAATCGCGAACTCCAGTGTCTATTGCGAACTCCAGTGTCAATTGCGAACTCCAGTGTCAATTGCGAACTCCAGTAGCAATTGCGAACTGTAATAATAAATTTTAATTCGGTCTTAGGGGTGCAGCCCCTTGTTATCGCAATGCGATACAAAGTAATTGCAGGGGTCTAGTGGGAGGGGGTTTCAGGGAGGTCAAAGCCCTTCCCCGAAAAACCCATTTGACCTCTATTTTTAGTAAATTGATGTAATTTGTTTAAAATTTAATCGTTAAATTTTCATATATTATTATTATTAAATGTCTGTTAGATATAATATTAACGGTCTTATGATTTTTAAAATTATGCTAAGTTTCTTCTCCATAGAGCCTCAAATAAATATGGTTCTATTTATTCTGGGTTTCCTGGTAATGTATTATATACATGTTTGATATGATATTTGAGGACTGCCCATAAACCTTCAATTAAATTGCTATGTTCCATTGTTCTTTATATTCCATTTTGTGATTAATGAATATGTCTTTCATGTCTAATTTCAAACTCTTCCCAATTTATGGCAATATAGCTTGTCCACCCGTCTGTATGGACAATACTGTTTCTTTATACATTTTCTCAAATTAATTCCTCTAATGTTTATGTTGTCCTATCAAGACACTAAATATTTTACATCTTTAGCTTCCTTCTTCTATTAAACCAACTATCCATATTTATCTGTCATATATTGTATCTTCTGGATAATATACTTTAAGGACCTATGTGTCCATAGCGACTCGTCCATTTTACACTTTCTTTTAATATAAAGTTTTGATGTTCTATTAACATTTTATCTTTGATAATATTCCTCAAATTTTGATAAATTTAGCTAATAGACTATCTTGTAGTTCTCAACTATTAGTGATCAGAAAGGTGTTTTACTGCTTCAGATATATTGATTTCAGAAGGAAATAAATTGAAAATAACTTCGTCAATAATTTCTAATGACATGCTAGAAGGACAGTATAAATTAAGACCTTATCTTATAAACTTTCTTGATCTGCATTTATAGATATCACATTCATATATAACACTTTCTAAACTATGAGTTATGTTATAAAGTTTTATAGACATCTATGATAAGCAGCGTATACATTAAAGGTTTTTTTTCAATATACCTAAGTCTGAAAATCTTTTTAGTATTTATTAAGTAACATAGTCTTATTATGTTTATTTGACTTATGAAAAAAATAATTACATTTTAATTATTATAATTTAACGATTAAATTTTAAACTAATTACATCAATTTACTAAAAAAAGAGGTCAAATGGGTTTTTCGGGAGAGGGCTTTGCCCTCTCCCGAAACTCCCTCCCACTGGGGGCTGCAGCCCCCTAGATCCTTGCAATTACTTTGTATCGCATTGCGATAACAAGGGACTCTGCCCCTTGTGACCCCGTTAGGGGCTGCGTCCCTAAGACCCTGCTTTTATATTTATTTTGCCAGTTCTCGCATATAAAATTAAGATTTATTATTACAGTTCGAAATTGTTACCATAGTTCGCAATTGTTACTGGAGTTCGCAATTGACACTCACAGTTCGCAATTTTTACCACAGTTCGCAATTGACTACAACACCCGAATGATGGTAGCAGTGGTAAAAATTAAAAAATATTAATAGATAAATTACTTATTAAAATATTGATACTGTACGGAACCTTTTTTTAAATAATTTCCTTTAAACTCTAAAATAATTTTCAATCAAAATTTGAAAAATATATTAAATCTAATTATTTTTAATGGCTAAAAAGAAGATACCACTCTCTTACCAAAAGAGAGCAGTTTAGTTTAAGAGCTTAAATTCACCCCTAAAGAATGGGAGCTTAACAAGAAAATTCGAGTTGAGTTAAAAAAGAAGCAGAACAGCTACATCGAGTACAATTCCTCAGTGCCTATCAAAATTACTTCGATCATGATAAGCAATTCAAGGAGTGTAAAATTTTGGAAAAGACTACTGATGGAAATAAACAAGAAATATCTTAAGAAAAGCAAAATTAGGAAAGCTAATAAGCACAAGACTATAATTGCCGAAAAAAGGACATCCACTTCATACTAACTTTACTGCTAGGTATAAAGATCACTTCGACTATATTTTCCATACTAATGAGTAAGTAAAATAGAACACTATCTTATAAAATATTCAGCCTGACTTTGCCAGCATTCAAAAATATTAAGAATTTGATTTTTAAACTTTGACTTATAGTATGAGCTTTGAAAGCCTGTAGGAGTGTCAACAGTTGATATCTTAATCAAAGAAACAGCACTACCCAGTAGCATGTTCCCAAGCGACCATCTCCGCATGGAGGATATTCTCAGCATGAAGTTATGAGTGATTATTTGAAAATATAGTATCAATTATTATAGTAGCAGAAAGACTATCTGATTTAAATAAAAATGATAAGAAATAGTCGTATTGTGTATATAGAATAAGTAATATATAACCTTAATTTTTCTTAATAATTTTGAATATAAAATTTACTAATAATTGTATGGAGATAGGTTCCATAAAAAACAAGTTATCATCATTTTGATAATAAACTTAAAGAGCAAAGTCATTTATTAAAGAATATTATCTTGTCCCATTAATTATTGAGTTAATTATATTAGACTATTTAAATAGGGTAGAAATTTTTTGTTAATTATTATTTAAGGTTAGCTTCATTGCGATTACATATCGTTGTTGAAGATGAGTGAAATTAAATCAGTACAAACTTTCGGCAGAAAGAAGAATTCTACCGCAGTTGCTTAGTACGCCAACGGAAGAGGACATATCAGAGTCTACAGTAAGGCCCTAAACCTCATTGAACCAGAGTCTCTCAGACTCAATCTCTACGAGCCAATTTTCTTGGTTGGTCATAGAAATTCATCTTTTTAAGAGAAACTTAAAATTATGATAGTGAAACTCTAAACCAAAAGGTTTTTCGCATGAATTTTCCCTAAAATAATATGAAGTATATGAAATAATATTTAGTTGGAGGTAACAGGTTCAAGGACCTCAACATGAGAGTGCGAGTTAGAGGTGGTGGTTCTTCAAACAAAATCTTCGCCATCAGACAAGCCATTTCCAAGGCTCTCCTCGCTTACTACCAATAATATCACGATGAACAGTCAAGAAAAGATCTAAAGGACATATTCCTTCAATACGACAAGACTCTCCTCGTCACCGAAACAAGACAAGAAGATGCGAGTCCATAATCATTTTATCATTGATTAAATATCCTGGTCTTAAAATTTGGGATAAAGTTCCTGGGAAATTCTATCTTAATAGTAATTTATATAAATTAGCCCAAGAAGTTCGGTGGTAAAGGTGCCAGAGCTATATTCCAGAAGTCTTACAGATGAACTAAAGAGGAACGTGCACTTTGCACAGCGTTCAGTGTAGTTTTAAGTCAAGTTGTCTCTTAAAAGGGAGCTTTATCCTTGTCTTCACTAACAAGATATTATCAAGCTTAATTCTTCCAAATAATTATACAATACAAATTATGTGTTTAAGATAAAAAACGATAGTATTTCAATCTATTATTCTGGCTAAGATATTTATTAAAATATATATACGTTAAAGAAGGAAATGAAATTATTCTAGAAGGAATTGTGATAAAAACTCAAATCTTAAATTAAATCAATATTAAATTAAAGCTAAGTCATATCTTTATAAATTTCAATCAAAATCAAATGGTAGAACAAATCTAGAGTCAGGAATTAAACTTCAAGAGAGCTCCATCCAAGACTCCCTTTGAATCAAAAAATTTGGATAAATTGCTTTCAGAAATAATAGAAGCATTCTAGGATGAGACACCAGTATACATTTATTTCCAAAGTGAACTTGAAAAATCTGTTAGACTTTTGAGATAAGGTTTTAGCAATGAAACTAACATCAGGTTTGCAACTTTAACAACTAAATGTTTTCTCATATTTTTATGAAAGTTACAACTCAAATAATGTTTCAAATTTATGAATGAATTCTTGTTCAAACGTGAGTATTCTTAAAAGTTTTGAGAGATAAGGACTACATTCGACTGCAGCTCAATCTATGAAGAAGAGAGAGTTTTACGAGCTGGCATCAACCCTACAAAAATTGAATTAGTTACCTCTAAAAGTTTGGCATATCTTGAAAAACTTGATGGTCACGATTAAATTAAAATAGTTTCTAGTAGCAAGTATCAGCTTGAAACTCTTGCAAACAGCAAGTTTAGAAGTTAAGTGGAAGGTATCAGAATTAATCCTGGTTAGGGTTCTGGAGCAAGTAAGAAAAAAATTGTTTCAGGCCCTGAATACAGCTTTGTAATATGGTTTGAGCAGATTGATGAAATTCTTGAGTTAAATGAGAGTCTTGGAATTAAAATTAGGAAGTTGCATTCACATATAGGTGCTGGTACTGATCGCAAGAATTGGCTGCACATAGCATATGTATAACTAGGCTTTATTAAAGATAAATTCAAAGATGTAGAAGTATTGAATAGTGGAGGTGGATTCAAGATTGCAAGAACTGAGAAAGATTTGGAGACTAACATTTAATAGATTAAATTAAAGTATTTACTCTTGATATTTATCGCATAATTATAATTGAGCTACTCGGTCAGTATACAGTAAATAAGGTTAATGAATTCAACTAGTAAACTCAAAGGAATCTGAAACTGGAAATTGAACCAGGCACTTTTCTTGTTGCAAATTCAGTCATACTCCTATGTGATATAGTAGATATGGTTAACACTAAAAACTAATCTCATGAGGAGCCAAGATATCTATTTGTGAAAGATAACTCAGGCTTAAAGTATATCACAAGACCCTCACTCTATGGTTCATAAGCTTGGCTTGGATCAATCTCTGATTAAAGATATACCAACTTTTTATATTATTTCTTTTTTTACGCGAATACTTCTATGCCTTTTATCTATATACAAATCAATAATTTGTTTAGTGTGTCGAAGTGAGCCATTGCTGTGAGAGTGGTGAATTACTTTCTTGTAAGTCTGGTGAAAGAGAAACCCCAGAAGAAGTTCTCCTTTTAAACCCATAGATAGGTAATAAACTTGTGATTAAGGGGACAGAGGCCTACAGCTCCTCTATGAGTTTGAAAAATTACAACTCTTTCCCAGAAATAGCTGAGGTCTTAGTAGTTGAAGAAATTGATAAAGAGTATTTTTAAAAGGTTCAGGTTAAATTCATTAAATAGAGAAAAGATACTAGAGATAACAAAAAATGAAATAGATATTTATGCATGAATGAAACAAAAAGAGCATTTTTGAACAATTTATAAAAGATTTATCATGATTTAATTAATTTCTTTACAATTATTTTAATTTGGAATAACAGTGAATAAAATATTTTTTATATGGCTTTTATGGGATCTTAAAGTTTTTCTTAGATGTGTTTAAGATATAAACTTATCACTATACAAATATAAATAGCGCTAAAATGTTTGATAAGGTTTATATAATCTCATATTTCTATTAAATTGCGTGATTAATATAAATTCATTATTTTAATCATCAATTCTACTTTCCTCTTCACTTCCATAATATTAAGGAAAATCTTTAAAATCTTAAGTTACAGTGAAATTTGTTAATGAATTTGAGTTTAATTAGTAGAAGTGAAACTAATCCGACCATCTTTAAATGTTAATAATCTATATATAAATTAATATTAATAAACAGTTTTGCCTTATGAATATTGCAAAGTTTCTTTTTAAGTTAACAAGGAAGAAAAAACATAGTATTAATAACAACTCATAAACGTTTTTTTTTAGTTCCGTTATTTATAGTTATAAAACGTGCTTATTTAAGTCTATCAAAAATTAAAGTTAAAGTTATTTCACATAAGAATTTCTAGTTAAAAAATTCCAATCAAATTTAAATCATCATTCTCTAAGGTTATTAGAACCTAAACTGATTCTTGTTCTTGCATCAATTCCTTTCATTAACATTTGATTTAATGTAGGCATCTGTTCATTCTACTCCGAATCCTTCTTCCAAACTGGTATTTTGACTGTCATTAAAGATAGTTGAATTCTGCTGCTGCAGCATGTTTTGCATCAACATCCCGTTCATTCTGCCAGCTGCTGCCTCTTGCTCCGTCATCTGCAGAAACTCATCGTCGTCCATGTATTCCTGTAGGTCGTCTTCGTTCATGTCATTGCCCATCATCACTGCTGGTCTTCCGTCGATATCATGTTTATTAATAATATGAATAGATAATTTCACATACTTAATAAAGCTATCATAGTCTTCTTATTCATACTGCTTATCACCATACTCATTCAAAGTTATTGTATGAGCAATTAGAAATAATCTATTCATATTCACTTATATTAGGATCAACTAGATAGACATTGCCATCATCGTCAATCTACTCGCTATATTGCTTTTTCTGATTGTCCTTGCATTGAGCCACATCCTGTAACTTAGCATATAAATCTTCGTTGCTGATGCCGCCACCACCATGCTTGATTAACTCCTAGATATCATCATCTTCATCGTAGTCTTTAATATTATAGTAAATATACTCATCTCAAAAGGGATTTTTAACAATATTAAATACAATCTTGGACTAAATCTAGAAGACTATCAGCATTGGGATCTTCCTCATCGTCTTCATCATCATCTCCTCTTTGGTACAACAAGGGAGGATAAGTATAGTTCAATATTTGCTAGGAATAAAAAATAAATACGATTTTTCTATTGCAAATTGAAATATTTATATAAGAGTAAGGGCCAACTTACTTAAGATCCTCAAAGAACTTCCTATTTTTCTTATCTCTCTTTTCATCAGCATCCTCTCTAATATCAAAGTTAATTTCAATATCATCTTCCTTCAGCGGGTTCATTTGGTCATCCTCATCACCCTCTATGTGTATCATCATGTTCTGCAGTAATTTCTAGTCTTTTTAGATTTCACTTGGTGAATCCTCATGTGTGATATTAACAATAAATTAAAAAATATTTAAGATCTTAATTGATGATAATACTACTTTGTTATTTTTTAATTGTCTATGATAGATTAATAAATTATGGAGCTACTGCTAATCATTTAAATCCTCATAGTTCCTATACATGTCATTGGCCAAGTCTGTATCAATTTTGATGCCACCAGGGGGTTGAGGCTTGTTACTGCTTTATTTAATTTTCCATGCTTTCTTCTAGCTTGAACTCTGATTATATTGCTCAATCTATTATTGCTACTGCTATTACAGTTACTGTTCCCAGATTTACTGTTACTGCTCTTACATAAGTTTCTCTTTTTGCTTCTGCATTGCTGCTTATCTCCACAAGTAAAACATCTCAGTCACATCACTCAAGCGATGATTGGTATAGAATAAGGCTGCCATTGAGTTTAGAAGGTTTTTGTAGTCGAGTAAGTCAGATTCTTGCTTTATTTAGTCTAGTTTGAACTAGTCTCTTATGTAGATGTTTTAAAGTGCTGGGTTTCATATACTCTATATTTTAGTTAGATGGCTAAATAAATGGTAATTGGACATCAGTTATTAAGAAACTATAATAAAAATCAATTTTAAGACAAATAATTAAGAAGTTTTGGAATTTTAGGGATTCCACCAATTTTCAATAAGCTTCTTTAACAAATCCTCACTCTCTGACTCATCAGAGCCATCCATGTTATTTCTATCATTGCCTCCTATGATCATTTCTTCACTGTCATCTGGATTAAGTTTGAGTTATTATTGCTAGTATTATATTATGGACATCTCATCATCAAGCACCTCGATGTTAATCTATCGCTTATTGCGATTGTTATCACTCTGCTCTCCACTAATCACACCACTGATAGGTTTTTACTACTACTATTGCAGCTGTATTTATTGCTGATATAGCTGAGCTTGGGCTTAAGCTAGGAGTTCTGGATCAAGTAAATCATCATCTCCGTCTTATTCATCTCCATAAATGTCTTCCTCGTCTTAGTCCATGTAGTTGTTAGCTAAATGCATTTATTGCTGAGCACATTAATTATTCAATTAATTTCTCATGTTTTACAGCATGTTCTGATCTACTGGTACAGCTACAGGGACTTTGGATTAATTTTTCTATTGAATTACCTGCGCCTCTTCATCTTTTACTTAGAATATATTTTATGCAATATTGTTAATCTTCGTCGTCTTCATCCTCATTTTAAGGATAATATGCTTCACTTTGTCTCATAAGTTCATCTATTGCTTGTAAATCTTCTTGAGATACTCCCATTTTCTAAATGAGCGTGTTGTATCTATTGTCCATAAATCTTACTTTCTCCATTAATTAATCGTTATTCAATTTCAGTCTATGCACTTCCTTTTTACCTTCTCTTTCACTTTGCATTGCTCTTTGCTAGTCAGCTTTATGATTGTAGTCTTTGCTCTAATTCAATTGAAGTAGTCTTATATCCCCGATATAAGACTTCTTCACTTCTTGATTTTTTCTTATACTCGTCGAGCAACTTCTTCATCATTAGCTTTTAATTCCCAATTTCTTTGTATTCCATCTCGTATTACTTATGTATGTGCCTTTACTCCTCAATTTCTTATTAAAGTTAGTCCTTATCACGCTTATGTTTAGTTAAAAGTACTTCTCTATCTTACTCTAGCTACTCAATCCTAGAGTAGAACATATTATGCTGCTCTTCTAGATTTTTGTTTCGCTACTCCAATCTGGCATTATCGTCGTCCAAATTTCTTAGATTTTTGAATAGAATGTTCCAGGGTTTTTCTTTGCTAAGTGAATAAAACGAAAAGACTTTTGAGTTAATTAACATTTTCCTGCTTGTCTTTCTAAGACTTATCAAGCTTTTTCTTCATTTAATCGTGTCTCTTCTTGTACTCCAGGGTAACCTTAGAATCTTCAGTTGCTTTCTTCTCTGTTTGCTTAAGTTTCCTGGAGATCTCAGCAATAATTTCTCTGCTGGCTACTTCCTTCTTTTTTAGCTGTTATTTCTCTGATTCTAGTATCTGATAATACTGCCTTTCTTAGTTGTCTAAACTGTTAAAATTTAAAGTTAAAAACCTCATTAAAAATGATTGTGTAAATGTATAGTTTTCGCAATATTTTGGTAGGGGAATAAATAATTGATTGAATTTCTCTTACTTCATTTGATTGTAGGAAACCATTCTATGAAAGTCCTCTTCTGTGAATTGATCAGCACTCTGCCTAAGTGTCATACTCACTGGGTTCATAGCGTTACCTAATCTTTACTGACTTTTCTACAAAAAGATTCTATATTTTAACAATTTTCTAAAGTTTATAAATTAATCGAATCAAATTTAAATTCTTATTTTCCAAAATTGTTTTTCCTTCTATCTACCCAATGGATACATATAATTTGTCTTTATTATCCTTCAATTTATATATGGAATTTATTTACTATTCATTTTTTAGGGGGGGGGGCAACACCTGAACCATTAACTTTTTTTCATATTTCTACCCTTCTTAAAACCCTGTAAATACATGACTAAGGTCATTTAAGGACCAAAGAATCTTAATTCATCGCTAAAATTTACCCTAGACTACTCCCTCGGGTCGAAAAAATCAAGTTTATTTATAAATTTATCATGTAAATATTCAGTTAATTTAAAGATTTTTTTCAAAATATTTTTTTTATTTTTTCTTGATTTTTGATTAATATAAGTTAAATACATTTCAATTCTATCCTTTTGAGGTATGCATAAAATGATAGAGTGGTATACCATATCCATAATAAAATTTACCATCCACCATATCATTTTATGCATACCTCAAAAGGATAGAATTGAAATGTATTTAACTTATATTAATCAAAAATCAAGAAAAAATAAAAA
The DNA here is from genome assembly GCA_000711775.1 of Oxytricha trifallax. Lineage (NCBI taxonomy): Eukaryota > Ciliophora > Spirotrichea > Sporadotrichida > Oxytrichidae > Oxytricha > Oxytricha trifallax. The sequence continues at coordinate 67,270 of ARYC01018407.1, forward strand.
AAATATTTTTAAAAAAATCTTTAAATTAACTGAATATTTACATGATAAATTTATAAATAAACTTGATCTTTTCGACCCGAGGGAGTAGTCTAGGGTAAATTTTAGCGATGAATTAAGATTCTTTGGTCCTTAAATGACCTTAGTCATGTATTTACAGGGTTTTAAGAAGGGTAGAAATATGAAAAAAAGTTACTGGTTCAGGTGTTGCCCCCCCCCCATTTTTTATAATGATATAATAATCATATTTTCTTGACTTACCTCATTTCTCTTCTTCTAAATAAATGGAGAACTACTAACATTTCTCATTTTGCTGCTTCTTCTCATTACTCCAATATGAAGAAAATATTTTAAAGTTAATAATATTTTTTTACAAACTTCAAACTGCATTACTTTATTTTATTAAAGATTATTATAGAGAATTAATTATCAAATATATTTTGCTTTAAATAATGGTGGTATAAAGCATTGGTATTTGTAGGTACAGCTCCTCTCAATGGAGAGACAAAAGATTGCTGCTGTTAATGTTAGTTGGGCATCATACTGTAATTGCTGTTATTTACATTATTGTGATGCAGAGGTTTGCTGTGTTGTATTTTAATCAATATATTACTAAAATAATTTATATTTGTAATATCAATGAGTATCCAGAAAAGATCTGTGGTTTGGAGAATAATTTTTAGTTTAGTAATTATAAAAAGTATAATTAATTATTTTCTTAAAAATTAATTTCAAATATATTCCTCTAACTATATTTTAGTCTTTTCTAGAATCTTTGTCTTATAATATTTAAATTAAGATAACTTAAATATTATGACTTGTTTTGTTGTATTTTTATTCAAAATACAAAATTGGGAGGCTGCTTATCTACACTCCACTCGCCAATACCACCCACATAGCTTTGCTTATGTTTTTTGGACTTCTTGCGTTTGCTTTTTGATGGAGCACTTTTAGCTTGAACTTAGGTTGCAGTATTATTACCACCAGTATTATCATTTTAATCATTATTATGAGTTAGTAAAGTGTTCAACTGGTCTATATTAGTATTTTATATGTCTCTGTCTCTGTTTTTTTAAAGATTTTTATTCTTCTCATTTTACTATAACTCTATATTTGGTTAAGTAGAGTTTTAACTATAGAAATAAGCAGCGTTTTGATGCTGCACTTGATGATTAGAAGGCATGTTAAAAGTTTAATTCTGGTTAATTTAGTTTGAAATTGTGTCATTACCCATCATCGATTAGTTGAGTTGCATAATGTTCTTACCATATTTAGACTTGAATTTTCTGGAGTCTAGTGCTATTGCATTACTCAATAAATTACTATTTTTCTTATAGAGCTACTCACTAGATTGAGGTTTTGAGGACATCTTATAGCTCATTTTAAGCAAATTATTGCGTTTGGTTGAATTTCGAGAATTATTCTGGAAGTTTACATCTGTATTAGACCTTAAACTTCTGGCTATTGGGAAGAAATTGAAGAAAATTAGTGGTCTCGAGGCTTTGTGTTAAATCCTTCTCTTTGAGTTATTATAGAAGTCCTTCCTCCAATTCAGGCAAGCCAGTATGCCTATCAATAGCCTTTATAAACGTCCCACCTCTTGGTTGAGAAGCATATTCACGATTAGAATCTGAAAGATGCTATTTATTTTTCCAATTTTGCATTAACACTGCTCTTTCATTTTTCATTATAAATCCTCATCAGCCTCATAAGTTAACACTAGTTGCTTTCTTATATTTTCCTCACTTTCTTCAATAATACTTTGCTATGAATTTTATGTTGAATCTTTCCTTTATTACAATCCAACATTTTTCTTTTTTAATTTGTTCAAAATCTGATTCATCATTTATCATTCAAGTTGAAATCTATAAGTATGTTTAATGATATTTATATTAATATTTTTTACCTATTTCACTAATGATGCATTAGTGAAATATAATATTATTATTATTGTTGATATAATGTATAGTTAAAATGCATTAAAACTACAAAGACTTACTTATATTTAGAAAATTTAAGCTAGCATAAATAAACACAACTTATATTTTAAATTATAAATTTCAATATATTATAATTGTCGAGGTATTATATTAAGTTAAAATATAAAACTCATTCAAAGTTAAAATATATAAATACTAATTCTATTTAAATTCTTAGAACAATATTCTTAACAAACTAGTGATTCCTAAGTACCGACAATTAATACTTTGTGTGGACGAAATATTATTAAAAAGGTTAATTAAGGCTTCTTGAAAGTAGATATAAACTATAACATAATTCTGTAAAGACTTATAACTAATTTTGTTTGGATAGTAAAGATTCCTTAATTTTTAAAAAATCAAGAAGCTTATTTGTATTAACGATTTGATTAATTTATTTACTTTAAGTAAATTATATAATTATAGTATATAAGTTTGATTAATATGAATATTATATTAACCTTGTGTGATGCCCGTAAATTATATTTTTTAAAAAATAAAGAAATCGTTTTTAACAATCTCATTGATTGAAATAAATAATTAGGGTTTGTTTATAGACTACTCAGATCTAGTTGATTGCTATTATCAGTAAATTTTTTAATCAATTTTTAAATCGATGATTACTAGAGGAATTCAAATCATCTTCCTCGTCTTGCCTTTTGACTATATTTCCCTAGCTATCTAAATTATTGCTTAGTAAATTACTGTTAGAGTTATTGTTTCTATCTCTTGTGTTATTTGTGCGCTTTCTCATTCTCACAGCAGTCATTGGAGCCTTAACATTTGCTTTGAGAGGAGATAGTCCTCTATTTTAATTTATCAATGTAATTTTCTCGATATTTTTTGCAACTTTCCTTATCTATAAAATATTGCCACCACCAACTATAGTAGCTTAAAAATCTGTTAGTTAATTTTATTTTTATCTTTCCTCTTTATTTAGCATATTCAATGGGAGCTATTAATGAGAGAAAGTAGTATTATTTTAAGATCAATTGAGCTAAAATTTCACGTTCTTATTTGACATTTGAATGTTGTTCAGAGTGGTAGAAGTGTTAAATTATTCTTGATTATAATTGTCTGATCTTTTCTGGAACTCTTTAGATTAATTCAGTATCAAACTTTGGTTTGTAACACTGTTTGATGCTAATTTTTAGACATTTGAGATTTAGCTTAGATTATTATTATTTCTACTAGTTACAGATTGGGTTGCTAAACTACAATACATCTGTTATTGGTTTTGAGTTTAAGAGATTTTACTGATCTTTCTATTTCTTGAGCCAATCCCTTAATCTTAATGTTTAATACTCATGGATAAAGAATGCTTGAAATTTCCCTCTGGATTTCAAGATGGCGAGACTTCTTGATTAGGATGAATAGAATATTAGAAGTTTAGTTTATTTAGCTGCCATTTCTACCATTTGAAATTATTTCTTAAGGTTTATTACTTGATTTCAATTGGAGTAATGTATCAATTTCTTGCATTTATTAAATAGTAGAGTTTGATAGGTTTTGGGAAAGTTACAGCTTATTTGGGAGACTGAATTTTTACTAGAAATATCAGATCTATTATCAAGGAAATGTGAGATATTTGATGTTATAGTTGAGTTATTATCCATTTCATATTCATTAGAGTTATAAATACAATCAAGGATGACAATATGAACAGGATAAAATCTATTCTATAAATAAATTACAAAATTCTTTTTAGAAAAGTTGAGAATGGTTCCAAAATTTTAGAAAACTTTGGCTCTAAATATTTCGTTTCATCCATTAAAGCAAGATACTTATACAGTTTTCTGATTTATTTTGCCCATTTAACCTCCTCTGAGATTGATACGCCTTTATAGAATGAAATCAATCTACTTGAGACTAACTGATATGCTTTTTATAGGAGTTTGTGATAAAATGATTCTTGTTGTCTTGTAGCTAATCCTGAGTAAACAGACATTTTAGATTATAAATTTATTTTAAGTTTAATTTTTACAATCAATAAATTAAATATTATTACATAATATTAAAGACTAAGAATTTATTATATGAGTTTGATAAAAAAATTTAGATTTAAAAATAAAATGAGTTCTAATAAAATAGGCAGATAGCATCAAGCTTAAAATTAATAAAGAGTTTCAACATCTAAAGGTATCTTGGTAAATCCAAATGAAATTAATTAGGAAACAAGAAGATCTATCCAAAGTCCACAATTAAAGTTAAATGGCAATTAAACTGCTCATTCAAGGTAATAGAAAGTGGGATTTAATAATGAGAATTTAAATGGAATCAACACAGCTTAGCATGCAGATAACTATAAAGTAATTTAACATTTTTATTAAAATGCTTAGAATTTTAAATTTTATTTAAGCATACAAATTTTACTCATATTCTGTGATATTCATTTTGTGGAGAGATGAGTAGAATGGGTGGTTACTCAAGTACAACTTCTCAGAAACTTCATTCAATTATAAGTGCTCTTTAATAAGAAATGAGTTCAAGATGGGGTAACTTTAGAGCACTAACAAGTGCAGCTTCAACAAGCACAAATTTCAACATAATCAACAATCATGGCAATCATTTTCAAAATGTTACAAGTTAGTAATAGACATATTATGGAAATCTTATAATGGCTAGTAAGACACCAAAAGTAAAGAGCTCTTTTTTACAAAATGAAATAAATAAACAGAGAGTGGATTAGACAGGGTAAGAGATTGTAAATTAAAACAGACTTGGAACAAATACATCAAATAATGTAGGGATAATGTCTAGATATAATAAGAATCAATACTTTATATGTAACTATCTGCTATGTAGATTTATGATATATGGCTTTTATTTGAATGAGCACAAACTGAAGTAAGGAAAAAGAGACGATTAAGTTCAATTTACCTAATCATAAAGGACAGTTTAATAAAGGGCAAAATCTTAATAAAGCAAAAAGCCCTAAAGGAAATATCTCAAGATGCTTTACTTCATTCAAACCTTGACGCTAAAACAATCCAGGCTATGCACCTAGACCCTCGTTTTTTTTAAAAAAAAAACACAAGATTTCTCTATGATTAAAATGATTGTAGTGTGCAGTCACCAGATTAAATCAAACAAACCTTCATGCAGACAATGACTAACACAAATCTTTAGGAAAAGCTGTGTGTGCATGATAGATTTTGCTTGTGCTGTAATGTTCACTTGAAGCATCATTAATCAGTGAGGTATAAATATCCGAAGATGATCAAATCTGCATACTTGAATCAGTTAAAGAAACTTGATCACTAAGATGCGATGAGGAGTAGTAAATAAGACTTCAATATTAATAAGATCAGTCGAAATTTGTTCACATAAATTAATGGTTAAGTTTTTTATTTTAATTCATTAAATTAAATAATTACTTTGAATATATTATGCCTTAAAAAAATATATGAGTTTAAGGATAATTGTTTTTACTTAGTAAAAATACTTTATAAGATTTTATTGATTTAAGAGAATTATAGTAAATTAAAGGAGGGGGGTCCCTAAGTCGGTGCCCAAGAAAAATTTCAAAAATTCTCGAAATCCTAAGTCGGTGCTTAATCAATATTTTGCATTGACCCATTCATATATGTGTTACTTCCTCTAGTATGATAGTATTTTTTATGCTGAACAATAGCACTATAGGTACCTTGGAGTGCACAAAAAGATTGACTGAGACATTTTTTAAGAAAAGTATTATATCTTATGTATTAAGAAAATAAGAACATTTATTTAATATTGATAAGAATTTTTACTTTTTTAATCTTAGTTATATTTTTTCAATGTAAATTATCATCCCATATGTAAATATTATATTATTTAAAACTCTTAAATATATTTTCATTCAGTCAATTTATCAATTAATAATATTAAATAAATGTTCTTATTTTCTTAATACATAAGATATAATACTTTTCTTAAAAAATGTCTCAGTCAATCTTTTTGTGCACTCCAAGGTACCTATAGTGCTATTGTTCAGCATAAAAAATACTATCATACTAGAGGAAGTAACACATATATGAATGGGTCAATGCAAAATATTGATTAAGCACCGACTTAGGATTTCGAGAATTTTTGAAATTTTTCTTGGGCACCGACTTAGGAACCCCCAAATAAAGCTTTTACAGACAAATTTTACAAAGAGACAAAGAGTATAAAATTAAAATTTTATTATTTAATAAATTTAATCCAAATGATAGACTTACTTCTTTTCTTCAAATATGATAACTTATATTTTAACAGTATTTAATGAGAATAGTTTTTTCTATCTTATTCTTATGATTAGATACATTTTCAACTACGTTTCCTCATTAATGGAGAAAAATTTAATTTTGATAGATTAACTAAATTACCTTTGGGAATCATTTTTAATTCTTTTAAATCTAAATAAATTCAAGATAGTCCTTTGATAATCCTCTCCTAGTAAATGTGTGAATTAATAAAAAAATATTAAGGTTTTGTGATTTAAATTTACTTTTTAACAATACTTTATTTGTAAAAATAAATTGTAAAGTTGGTTTGCTAGGAGTTCCTAATTCTTAAACAAGCTATTAGCTCTATGAGCATGGGAACTACTAGGTAACTACAAGATTTGCTCCAGACCCTAAAAACGGAAGATCAAAATCAAGTTTCATGCACTTAACTGATATCTAACCGTTTATTGATACGACTACCAACAAATCAACTTTCTCTTTCTGGCCTGGAAATGTAGCGAAACCCATTATTGATAAAACAGGATTGTAAAGAAGCCAGGGCGCGGCTGGTGCACTCAAGAGTCATACTAAAGTTTATGATATCACTCAATACAATGAAACTCTTAATAAAAAATTGGAATAGAGTTAGTTGGATCCTTAGTACAATACTGATAATTTGAGATAAATATTTAAGTCCTTCTTACGGTATGTTAATTTGTTTTAAGTTGTAACCAAGTCTCAAAGGTTGGACAGCAAGACAACAAAAAATGAATATTTCAAATAACCTGAGCCAGAAATTATATTAGAGTTTAACAGAAAAACTCCCTGCGGGGAATGGTAAGATTTAATCTAAAGTTTAATTAAGATTTATATATAGAATGGGGTTAAAGTGCCAAAAGAATTCTATCGAGTTAACACTAAGAGAGAATACTCAAAGAAAAAACCATAGTTAACTTGCTAGCAAAGAACCAATTATAAGAAGAGAGAACTATTTTATGAATGAAATTAGCTAAAATTACATTAAGGAATATATAAATATTTAGCTTGGAGTAATTTTATAAAGAAGTAAGACAATAAATATAATCATTACAAAGGAGGTACTTCACTCTCATCAAAATCTGGAATAAACATATTCTTTGTCATAGATTCATCAGTTGTTAGATTTTTCTACAATAATTCTGCTAGGTCATCTTCCTTTTTCTCCTCTTCATCCCTCTCTCTAATTTCGAAGTCTTTATTATTTCTGTCCATAGCTCTTTGTTACTGTTTATTCAAATCTTCCTTAGCTTTTAGTTTAGCCTCTTTTTATTAAATTTTGAGTTACTTTAATTTGTCTTGCTTTTCTCTGTCTTCTTTTATCTGCTAGTTTCTCATGTTTCTGGCTTCTACCTCGTTAATGTTTGATTTTGGCATTGTTATCATGAGAATTCCGGTAATTTATGATCTTTGTAACTTTGATTTTTCAACGATGATTTCTTCAGAATGCTTTAATTTAGTTATTTTTCCTCTAATTTCCATTCTGATATATTGAAGAATCAAATCAACGTTAACAAGAGAGGAGGTGTCCATGAATTTAGGTATCTACATTTCAAAAATAACGCTAGTCTTGTCTGTCGACTCAGTATACAAGAACTCATATTTGCCTTCATTGCATTCACTCATCCAAAAATTAGTTAAAATTCTAGATGATGGCTTTCAATAAATTATAAGAATATTCTAGCTTCATCGCCAAAGTTTCAAATGTTGGCGATGTATCGCCAAGGTTTAAAATTTTGGCGATGAAGCTAATAAATATATAACTAAGTTTACTATAAATGTTGTTAAAGCATATATACATCTTTAATTAACATCTAAAGACTTATATAATAAAGTGTATATAATTTGTATCTACAATTAAAAGGATTAATAACTTAATAAAGAACAAGCTTCTTAATTGAAGGCAAGTTTATATTTTTATTTTCTTAATAAAATTATCAATAAATCTAATTAGAATTGACAATGATCAAACTAGGTTAGAAACATTTCATTTTATTCATGAATTTAGTTAATTTGTGGATGATAAATTACCCCTGTTATAAAATCATGAATCAAAAAATTTCTAAATAAACTTCTTATAAATCTAAATAGACATAGTATAATTCTAGATAAAATTGTTTGAATCCTTAATTAATGATAATATTAATGATATTTATTTTACCAAAAATGAATCCTATTATTAATAAAAATTACTAAATTACTATTATAATTTTAAAGTAAAACTTAATCATTTTATATATTAAAACCATATTGCTCTGATGAACCCAACAGTTTATTTAATAATATTTAAACTCATCAACCTAGTTAATAATTGATTACATTTTATCTAAAAAATCACTTATTCTGTGATTAATTAAAAATCACTTTAATTGCTAAATCAACCACTTTTAGAATTTTAACCTCTTTTTAAACGAGGGATTATCTGATATCTCCAAATTAATTGTACATTGTTGGTGCTTCTCGCTTTTTCTGTCCTTTATCAAACTCATGAAAGTCCTTATACATCGATTTATCTTTGTTTTTATTCTCGTCTTATTCCTTTTGATCTTCCAATTCTTGAAACAACTTAACTCTGCTCTCTTTAGTATAGCCGTCTTAGTCTACACCAGCTTCCTTATCTATTTGTTATTAGAGAATACTTTCTTAAGCAGCTATTCTCAATTCCTACTCTAACTGCTTTAGTTTCTATTTAGCGGCTAATCTTTGACTTCTAGTAATTTCTTCTCCGTCTAGACGCTTAAGTTGGATAACCTTTGCCATAACATATTTGGTAAAATTTTTAAATATTCAGGCAATTATTAGAATTAATAAACTTAAACTAAATGGTATAAACTATATTATAAATCATTCATAAGTTGATTATTTTTTTAATATTTTTCATAATGTAAGGCAATCGAGAAAAGTTGCCGAGAATTTCTTGATTATCTTACATTTCTTATCCCACTTAATAAATCTGTTTGAATATACTGTAATTAACTTATTAACGCTTAATTAGCTTATATTATTATTATTATTATTTGATATTAATTAGTGAGTAATTGCTAGTTGATATATCATAAAAGTTTGTCTATATATATAGGTAAGTTTAGATAAAGTTATTCGCATATATTTTAGTATATTACACTACTAAATATTTTAAAATATAAGGTCATAATTGTTATTAATCACAATTAAATCAAGCAAAGTAAGGTATTTCAAAAAAGTTAATACTTTTTGGAGAAATGTTAGTTAATTTATTAAAATTTACAAATGAAATATTTATGAATAAGCTAAACATTATTTTTATATTTCAAACTTACTCAATTAGATTTATGAATTAAAATTCAAATAATCTTTAAGTAATATGAGATTAAATTATCTAAGTTTTATTTAGTAAATTGTCTTAATTAATTTTAAATATAAAATGAGGTTTATTTTTAAGCTATAAAAATATCAATAATTTATTTTGACTTGATTTATTCATACAGTCACCTATTTTTTTGAAATTCTTACCAATTCTTTACATCCTTCCCATTAAGCACAGGGGTTACCAGTGAGATATAGATCTTAGATGGCTTCGCATTCTGACAAGTTTTCCATAGATTCTTCTAGATCTTCTATCTAACTTACTATAAAAATTAAAAGAATCTTCATTTCTTGACCCTATTTTGGAATTAAAATAATAATTTTTTATTATATAACAAGATGTTCAGAAAAGAAAAATGAGATAATTACGCTAAAGATTGACAGCCCCTAACTCCCTCAATCTTTGAGATATTATTAACAGCTAAATTCAAATATTCAAGTTCTTTCAATTTATTGAGATTCTCCATTTTTGGAATTAAATTGCTTTCCAAATATAAAATTTTATGATGTCTGCAATAAATTTCAAAATTCTCGATTCTTTCCAAATTTTGCTGATGAAGTGATTAAAGAATAAAATCATTTTATAGATAAAATTGCAAATTATAAAATAAACTTTTCTTATTAAACATAGCACTACTATTTTTTAATTTTAATATCTTAGTAAAAAAAACTGAATAACGTGAGAATCGAATCCTTCATTAAAAAATTAGATGCCAGCATGTATAACTAGCTTAACATTAGTCAAATATCATTGATATATTTTGTTATTTTCTTTTTATAACTGTTAAAAATACTAAAAGAGAGATTTAATTAAAATATTTATAATTATTGCTGATTTACTTAATAGCTCAGTGGAAAAGCACTCAAAATATTGCGAAATGCTATAAGAAATTCTATACTATAATAAAAGAAAAACTAATAATAGCAGATGTTTTTTGGAATTCTTGTTGAAGAAACTAGTACTATGAAATTGACATATCAGAGCTTAATTTAGAAAAAAAAAATAAAATAACCAAAATCAGGATAAGAATGTTGAGTAAGGGAGTGTGCGCATGAAAAGCCAAAAACTTAAAAATTATTTTGATTGGAAATGATAATAATGATTATAAATAAATAATGCAAAAAAAAACTTATTTATCACTGATTGATTTGTATCCCTTTAATTTCTCTAAATATTTTATCAAAATTTTATCAATGGGGTTTTATCTAAAAAGAAGAATTAGTTGTGATGTTTATAAATCAATGATATTTTTAATTGAATCTCTTACTTCTTCTAAAGTAGCAAGAAGTCCTTCATTATGTTCAGCTCTCTTTCTCAATAGCTCTTAGGTAACTCTTGGCATTTTTAAATATTTAAAATATAGATTTATTAAATGCGCTTAAATCACATTATTTCAATCAACTTCATAATGATGAATCCAAAAAGATATGGTAAATAAATATTTATTGAGATTACTTCAATATATGTAGAGTAGCTTTTTTTTGATTCTTTATTTACAATTTTGAACCACTCCTTCACTTTTTGCTTGACTTATCTTTCTCTTCGTCAATGTTATGAACTTGAACCTCTTCAGTATCTTCGTTTGCCTCTTAAACTTGGGATAAATCAATCTTATAGCCATTCATAACAGCTTTGAACACATCCAAATTGTGAATAGTACCCTAGATATCAACCAACATCAATAAATCTTGAACAAAAATAGTATAGGTGTACCTTAAAGTGGAATTTTCATTTAGTTTCTTTACCTGGTCAATCTGTAACTTTCTGATGTCTTTCACTGACACTATCTCCTTTTAGCCAAGTAAATTTTTTACTTTTAAATCTTCAACGACATCTTCATCTTTGCTTTAAATAAGCTTTATTTGCTTAATAAGAGTGTTACCCTGACTATGCATTATATTTCCAATTTTTGGAAAGCTCGAAAATGGTATTGAGAAAATGACTGCTTACAGATACATCATAGTGGCATAAGAATCGATCATAAGTATGGCGGAAGCAAATTTTGCAAAACAATAAGAAACTGCCATACAAGCAACTCTTCTTAACTTAGGAGAGATCTCAGATAATAGAAATCGATAATTGTCATCGAAAGTGTTGAAGCTTCTTGGAATTTAGATTTTTTCCCCACTTGAGGTCTCACTAGTGTGTAAATTTTCATCATCAAATTGTGAATGACTTTGATCTTCAGTTGTTTCTGTTGCCTTTGTTGAATCATGCAATTTATCTTTATTGGCAGAATGGTGAGGTTTTTTCTGAATTTTATGTCCCTATCTCTGGCTCTTAAAATAAATCTGCTTTAGTTTCCTTATTTATTTTAATCTTTCTAGTGAAGTATCGCAGTTGATATTATGATAAAATAAGTGCTTAATTATTTAATTTTGATAAGAATCTCAAACATGGCTGATTTAGCCTTTTTAAATGAGAGAATCTTGTAAGTAAAACTTCCATTATATTTCTGATTTTTATGATTATTAAAGTTCTTTATAAAAAATAGAATATCAATACTACAATTAATATTAATTTAAATTTTATAATTTAAGTTTAAAAAATAAGTCAAATAGATTTTAACTTTCATTTAGTAGTGATTTCGCAAATTTAGCAGTAAAAACTAAGTTACACTTCCAAGCTGTTTTAGTACTTAAGAAAGTCTTCTTCACTCATATTTACACATCCAGGGTGATAACACATTTTGCAAGGCCCTTCACACTAAATCATTTCTTTGTTATCACCCTGGATGTGTAAATATGCAGTGATACTCTCTGTGTCTTTAAGTTAAAGTAGTTAATTTAACAGGTGGTTACTTTATTCTCATTGCATTCTTAGAAACATTCTGAGTTTTTGGAGTCAACTTTGATTGTATTATTCTAGCGAGTTGCTTATCAGAACAGCGTAAAATTTTATTCACTTAATCCAATTCTTTATCAATTACATAAGTCTAATTCTGTTTTTACTTATTTTGACAAAATTTTTCAAATAATTTTTATTCTACTACTTAATCTTGCTGTTTATATTCCTTAAAATCATTATGATCTAAGATAGGTGAAAAATTTATATTTTTGTTTTCAACTGGCGATTTTTAGGATTCTGTGCTACTAGTATGTGAACCTCCATTCGCCAATTTTATAATTAAATTAACAAATTTTCACTATCTAAATTCTATTGAAAATTATAATTCAAATTTTAGCTTTGATTTCGTGTTTATTTCACTATTTCTTTGTAAGAATTCAATATCCTCTTTTCATATACTTTCTTGTGTTTACTAAATTAAAATATGGTCATGATTGTTTTAAAATTCATTAATTACTTTTCTGGATAAATTTCTCTTTGAGGGTTTTATTTTTGAGATAGATTAAACATTTTCTCAACTAAGTTCAGCTCTGTGTAATTTATCTCTGAAATAATTTAATCTTAATTAGATTTGGCTTCGATTTTATTCTCATCTTAATTGAAAAGCTGTCTTAATTGTTATCTTATCTTTTCATATTCTTAAATCTAGAGTATATTTTATGTAGAAAAAAAGAAATTATAGTATATACTTAGAGTTAAGTAAAGGATATTTAGAATTTGATCTTGTAATTTATTAGGACAAGCAAATCCTATGATTTTCTCTATTTATTTTAGCTACATAGTAACCTATTTTAATTCTTTTTAATTTTTTTCTATATATAACAAGAAAGATCTATAGAAAATTAACATTTAAAATACTAGTTGACATAATTAAAATCTGTAATTCAATGCAAATAATAAAAATAAAGATAATTACGATTAAACATGAAAGAATAAAACAAGATGTAATTATTAAAATGTTTAGTTTAAATAAATGTTAAAGATTAATAGTCTCGCTGCACTTATAGATCAGTTTACAAACCATAATCTTTAACCCCAATAAATTTCATTCATAATAAATCATTAAGAACTATTGCCATGAAATTTATCTTATTTATTATCATACTCGTGTCAAATATTAAAGTTAATCCCTCTCTCATACTAAGAAGAAGCTTGTTTTCTTTTTTATGTAGCATGGGAAGCTTTTTAGCGTTTGGCCATTGTACTATAATCTTCTTGGCTTCATATTCTGCCATTTTGTGGTACTTTAGTTTCTGTACGTTAACTAACATTCTGCGACTAATTTAATCTGAGACTAGAGCAGCGAAAATCATTCTCCAGGCTACACCGGACACCAAGTCAATTGATATGGAGATGTCTTAATCTGTGCAATTCATTGTGCCTAGTTACGAAATAGAGTGCGGCACCTCCAACGAAAGTAGCATCAAACAAGAATCTGAGGGGTAAGTTCCTTGAGTATTGCTTATCTCTTTGGGAGAGAAGGTAGAAGTATGGGTCGTGTTAGACTTCAACTCCGACGTCTCTGTAATTATTCAACACCATCTCTAAAGTATCTAAATTATTAATTATTATAATTTTATCATTTATTTCATTCATTAATTCTTTAAGATGTAAAATTTTCTTTCCTAAATATATGATAAAATCTAGTTTATCTTTTATCTGTACGTAAAATTAAAATCTTTCTTATTATAAAATTTGAAAGATGAAACATAAAATTCAAAAAGATAGCAACTCATCGCTGGATATCATGCCCTATAACTTAGCTCCTCAATTTAAATAGAGAGACACTAACAAGTTTTTTTAAGAAAATGAGTACAAGCAGTAAAGATTGGTAAGTTTAGTAATTCATTACATTTTTATAAAATTACTCTATTATTTGTTAAAATGATCATTTTTCAATATACTGTAAATATTAAAAAGAAAAATTGTTTTCGAATATTAAATCTCTTGAAATTATTTTACTAATTAATTAAAAATCAATAGAGTGAAGAGGAAGTTCGTAAACACTTAATTAAAGAAGATCTTGATGAATTGCAAAGATGTAAAATATTGTTGAAAATATAAGACCCAGTGCAGTAATTATACGTAAGTAAGCCTTTATCTAATTTGTAAAGCTCATCTGAATATCTAAATCATATAAATTAAGTATCAATAAACTTGAATTAAAAAAGCAATAAGCTTCGTTTAGGTAATAAGAAACTGTGCTAACATATTTCGAGATAATTAAGAGTTCCAATAAGATATTCTCCCATTGGTTTTTCAACTTGTAGAAAAGGCAATGATGAAATTTAATTTAAATTTAGAATATTGGTTATTTATTTATCATAATTTCTTAATTGAATTTATTATTATTCTTAACTTGAAGCAGGTGAATGCTTTGTTAATGAACTAAATCAAGATGTAATCAAGAATAAGTAGCTTAATGTTAAAAAGATGTTTGATCTAAGCCAAAAAATGTTGAAACTATGGAGCGAAGAAAGTTTAGATTACTAGAAAAAAGTTTTCATTTATTCATTAAAGAATTTAGATGACGCATCTCTCTATCAGAGTTCTTTAAAATTAATTCTCTAGCTTACTGAGAAAAGTTAACCAATGTCTTCTCGCAGGGCTGCTACTTACTTGATGGGAAAAATAAGCTATATTTTTGATAGTAAAAGCTAAAATAGTATCTAAAACGTGTAATTAAGTCAATAGCAGTAAATACAAAATTTAAAAATGATAAGTTAAGATTTGAATTGGGAAATTAGAGCTTAAACAGCCTACACATTCAAGCATATATTTTGAAACTATATTCTGCAAATTATAGAAACTTATTTACTCAAAGAGGTAAATACTTAAGTTCATTTTATATTAAACTTGCAGACATTTCGAGGGACTTTTAGATGATGAAGAGGAAGATGTATAATTCAATGCTCTAGATTCATTAAAGTTTGCTATATAAGTTCTAAGCTCTAAGAATATTAAGATTAATATGATTGATCACATGATAAAACTATTTCAAGCAGGCTGAGAGAAAGTTACTGAAAAATTGGTTGATATCTCAGGAGAAATTTTAGACAATATAAGAATATTATCGTCTCACTATAAAATCATTCTAGTTAAGAAAGAGAGGGATTCATGAAGCTTTTTAACAACCATTATGTCAATATCTAAATGAAAAAATACTCGCTTTAAAACCTACAAATTTTGAGTCAGAAAAAGAACATTAAAACAACATATTAATGAGTTTTTGTTTCTATCTTCCGGGTCTGAACTAGTAACTATGTCCAAAGGTATTCAAGGAAACATTATACCAATCTTTCCAGAAAATTAAAGTGCAAAAGAATCCATTTATAACTTAGTGGTTTCACTGCCTCAAGTTATATAATAAATGTGTAGAGTGATGAGAATCGATAGTATTTAATAAAAATTTTACATTAAAA
Source organism: Oxytricha trifallax (assembly GCA_000711775.1). Taxonomy (NCBI): domain Eukaryota; phylum Ciliophora; class Spirotrichea; order Sporadotrichida; family Oxytrichidae; genus Oxytricha; species Oxytricha trifallax. Next base: position 83,087 of record ARYC01018407.1, read on the forward strand.
TATTGAGTAAAGCATAAAAGACAAGGAGTTTATGATTATTTCATTGGTATTAAAAGAGGTTCATGTGCTGTACAAAGAATACTTTTACCAAGATAAAGTTAATTTTATAATTATGAATTAGATTTATAATTTTCTTTAGTTTATGAAGTAAAATTTTTCAGAGTCATTCTAGATATTCATTATGATAAAAAAGTAACTTGTCTTGGTTCAAAACATAATCGAAAAAGATTGGAGAAATTATGAGTAATATTTATTGTATATAAAGAATATATAGTAATTTATGGACGCTTAACATTTCAACAAAAGTTTCTTGCAAAATATGCTAAAGAATTTGAAAAATAAAATAACATAACAAGAACATTTTTCAGGAGATAATGATTCAAATCTTAACTTCGCCTTGTCATTCTAGCACTTGAATCAGACATTCACCAATTTATGATTTTTGATATGGCATCAAGCAGGTCTTCAATAGATAGAGCTTAATTCATTTATTACTGCTTGCACCTATCAACTAAGATATCTAAAATATATTTTTAGGAAATATTCATAGTCAGTTATCTTAACTTACTCGATGATTAGCAAGTGGCAGTTCAAGTTGCTTTAGTTAAAAGCATTAAAGAAATTAGGTTTTAAATTGATGATGTAATTATAATTAACAAGGTTGAGAACTATTTGAACTCAATCAAGAGCGAAACGACAAGAAAGGAGTTTATAAGAGAATTAGCTGAACAATAGTTTGAAATACTAATGAGCTATGACTATAGAGCAAATCTTCAATCCTCTGAAAATAGAAGATCAGAATTAAACTAAGCTGCTTCAGAAATGTCAATTTATTAGTAAGAAAAAGAGTTGTTAGAAATAGAAAAGAAGAAAGACATTGAGAAAATAGTGAAGTAAGCTAAGGATGTATACTTCAATAAAATCAATCAATCTTTTACCTTTTCGAAGTAAAGCGGGATGTCAAATAATTAAAGTACTCGACAAGGATCTGCAACTTTGTCTTAGCAGAACAATTTTATGCATAAAAGAATAAGTTATAATAGATTAAGATAAGACAGCTTACTAAATTGGGGACTAATATAAGTAACTATCTTCTCTTTAGACGCTAACTACATCTTCCAATACTTTAAGAAAAAGATCTACTGAGCCTAATGTTTCTGGCATCTAGTCTACAAATCAATCTAGACTGTCATTAATAAATCAAAGAGAAGAAACTAAGCGAGATGTTTCAGTTGATAATTTATTATACTCTAACAGAGTAATCTCGAATATCAACTCAAATAATTTTAGCTTCAACACTTTACTTCCTCCAATAAATCGCAACATCTACGAATTTAATTCAAAGAGCAATAGTGACATAACAAGTGGAGAAAATTCTTCAAAACATATAAATAATCATGGCAATATGGTTAGCTCCAGAAATATAACCAAACAAAATAAGGATAAAGTAATAATTGCATAGGATCAGGGATCCCATTAAACTCGAACACTAATATTAGTTATGGCTATGATTATAACTCATAAGGTTTTGGGCTTTAAAATCCAAAACATATGATACCGATATATCCTGTCTCAATAAAAAGTCGGCCAGGGAAAAAGATAGAAGTTATTTGAACATAAAAAACTATGAACTACAAAAACTTGGCAGTAACTTATATTTTTTTAGTATCTTAAATCATTTATTTTACTTTGAAAGTATTATATTCAATTGTTTATCTCCTATATTAAATCCTAGAAAATAATTTGAAATTAAAAAATAATGAGAAAGATGTTATTAATCTAGTATAATCAAAATGGGGAAACAGTTTAAAACTAATCAAAAAAGAGTTCAAATATAAATATGATCAAATCACATTACATCTCTATAAATCAAACTGTACTAATTCGAAAAATGATTATCTATATTTTTATTTTATTTTAATTAATTAAACAAACATGGAATTATTGTAATTTCTATTTTTATTATCTTTTCCAAATCATTTCTATTTTAGGGCATCTAAGTAGGTGTTGCTGTTTTCTCATTCACCATTCCTAGATAATTTTTCTTAGATATCTTCAACATATCTTCAGGATATCTTCCTCAAAAAATAAAAAGTTAAAAAATATTAAAATTAACAATAGCAGTAAAAATAATAGCAACAGTAACAACAATATAATCATAATTCTAACAAAATAAATTTAAATTAGAGTCGTTAAAAATTCTAAAGGAATTAAATAAAAAAAACGGTTTATTTCATGATCATACTCATCTTAATATCTCTTTTACATAGTTAATAACAGAATTTTAGAAAATTTGGATTTTTTGGGAAAAATCCCCAGACTCTAATTTAAATTTATTTTGTTAGAATTATGATTATTATTGTTGTAACTGTTGCTATTATTTTTACTGCTATTGTTAATTTTAATATTTTTTAACTTTTTATTTTTTGAGGAAGATATCCTGAAGATACCCTGAAGATATGTTGAAGATATCTAAAAAAAATTATCTAGGAATGGTGAATGAGAAAACAGCAACACCTACTTAGATGCCCTAAAATAGAAATGATTTGGAAAAGATAATAAAAATAGAAATTACAAATTCCATGTTAGATTAATTAATTAAAATAAAATAAAAATATAGATAATCATTTTTCGAAATAGCTACAGTTGATTTATAGAGATGTAATGATTTGATCATATTTATATTTGAACTCTTTTTTGATTAGTTTTAAACTGTTTCCCCATTTTGATTATACTAGATTAATATTAAATCAGAATTGATTTTTCTTCAAAACTTGCAAAGATACAGGCATTGAAGTCTTAATTTAGGAATTAATGAGCGAGTATGTTAAATATAGATTTTTAAAGTTTTCAAGGCAGTGGGAGAGGTTCATGAACCCATAGGACCTGAATTAAGAAAATACACTAAATCTGGGCTCCTGAACAAGAGTGTGACACCGGAACACCAGATTTATAGTCATTTTCAAAAGTTATAGGGGGGGTCATTTTGTAGATTTATAACTTCAATTATATATTTTTTTTAATTAAAACTGAAGTGATGAGATAACGAACTCCTTGACGAGATACCAATTAATCCATTTTAAATTTCTTAAAAATTACCAAAAGTAATGGATCCGTTAAATTAAATCTCGTTGAGTACAAATATAAAATTAGAATTGTCGTAACTTCAAAACGTGCAAAGTTATAGCCATTTGAAGTTTTGTTCTAGGGATTGTATCATTCAATAAATATAAATACACGTTTCTTAATAAAATGTGAAAAATAAAGTTCACTTAAGTAAGAAACATCATAAAAATTAGAGAGTTAATTTATGTTTAATTTAACTTAAATTTGTTTTATGGTCACCATAATTGTTTTGAGGCTGTCAAAATTGAATTTGTCCCATCAGACTAGTTTGATATCGTGTTTTCAATTCTGAAGCCTTGTTTTCAATTTTGCTAGCTCATTATAAATATTCCTTCACATGAAATAATATGGAGTAAAGCATATCCACATAATATAAGCATCGTTGTTAGTAAGTTACTAACATAGGAATTCTTATTAACAAAGTAACATCTATTATTTTTCAAATGTTTAAATATTAATTTCTTTTGAAAAAGTATAAGATAATTTATTTAAGTCTTCAACAATTTCAAAAAGGATAAAAAAGTGTACAATTTTATATCCAAAAATTATCATTTCTGGTCATTTAGACCTCGCTGAACACGAATAT
>ARYC01018408.1:0-20795 GCA_000711775.1 Oxytricha trifallax
CATTATGTCAATATCTAAATGAAAAAATACTCGCTTTAAAACCTACAAATTTTGAGTCAGAAAAAGAACATTAAAACAACATATTAATGAGTTTTTGTTTCTATCTTCCGGGTCTGAACTAGTAACTATGTCCAAAGGTATTCAAGGAAACATTATACCAATCTTTCCAGAAAATTAAAGTGCAAAAGAATCCATTTATAACTTAGTGGTTTCACTGCCTCAAGTTATATAATAAATGTGTAGAGTGATGAGAATCGATAGTATTTAATAAAAATTTTACATTAAAATATTGAGTAAAGCATAAAAGACAAGGAGTTTATGATTATTTCATTGGTATTAAAAGAGGTTCATGTGCTGTACAAAGAATACTTTTACCAAGATAAAGTTAATTTTATAATTATGAATTAGATTTATAATTTTCTTTAGTTTATGAAGTAAAATTTTTCAGAGTCATTCTAGATATTCATTATGATAAAAAAGTAACTTGTCTTGGTTCAAAACATAATCGAAAAAGATTGGAGAAATTATGAGTAATATTTATTGTATATAAAGAATATATAGTAATTTATGGACGCTTAACATTTCAACAAAAGTTTCTTGCAAAATATGCTAAAGAATTTGAAAAATAAAATAACATAACAAGAACATTTTTCAGGAGATAATGATTCAAATCTTAACTTCGCCTTGTCATTCTAGCACTTGAATCAGACATTCACCAATTTATGATTTTTGATATGGCATCAAGCAGGTCTTCAATAGATAGAGCTTAATTCATTTATTACTGCTTGCACCTATCAACTAAGATATCTAAAATATATTTTTAGGAAATATTCATAGTCAGTTATCTTAACTTACTCGATGATTAGCAAGTGGCAGTTCAAGTTGCTTTAGTTAAAAGCATTAAAGAAATTAGGTTTTAAATTGATGATGTAATTATAATTAACAAGGTTGAGAACTATTTGAACTCAATCAAGAGCGAAACGACAAGAAAGGAGTTTATAAGAGAATTAGCTGAACAATAGTTTGAAATACTAATGAGCTATGACTATAGAGCAAATCTTCAATCCTCTGAAAATAGAAGATCAGAATTAAACTAAGCTGCTTCAGAAATGTCAATTTATTAGTAAGAAAAAGAGTTGTTAGAAATAGAAAAGAAGAAAGACATTGAGAAAATAGTGAAGTAAGCTAAGGATGTATACTTCAATAAAATCAATCAATCTTTTACCTTTTCGAAGTAAAGCGGGATGTCAAATAATTAAAGTACTCGACAAGGATCTGCAACTTTGTCTTAGCAGAACAATTTTATGCATAAAAGAATAAGTTATAATAGATTAAGATAAGACAGCTTACTAAATTGGGGACTAATATAAGTAACTATCTTCTCTTTAGACGCTAACTACATCTTCCAATACTTTAAGAAAAAGATCTACTGAGCCTAATGTTTCTGGCATCTAGTCTACAAATCAATCTAGACTGTCATTAATAAATCAAAGAGAAGAAACTAAGCGAGATGTTTCAGTTGATAATTTATTATACTCTAACAGAGTAATCTCGAATATCAACTCAAATAATTTTAGCTTCAACACTTTACTTCCTCCAATAAATCGCAACATCTACGAATTTAATTCAAAGAGCAATAGTGACATAACAAGTGGAGAAAATTCTTCAAAACATATAAATAATCATGGCAATATGGTTAGCTCCAGAAATATAACCAAACAAAATAAGGATAAAGTAATAATTGCATAGGATCAGGGATCCCATTAAACTCGAACACTAATATTAGTTATGGCTATGATTATAACTCATAAGGTTTTGGGCTTTAAAATCCAAAACATATGATACCGATATATCCTGTCTCAATAAAAAGTCGGCCAGGGAAAAAGATAGAAGTTATTTGAACATAAAAAACTATGAACTACAAAAACTTGGCAGTAACTTATATTTTTTTAGTATCTTAAATCATTTATTTTACTTTGAAAGTATTATATTCAATTGTTTATCTCCTATATTAAATCCTAGAAAATAATTTGAAATTAAAAAATAATGAGAAAGATGTTATTAATCTAGTATAATCAAAATGGGGAAACAGTTTAAAACTAATCAAAAAAGAGTTCAAATATAAATATGATCAAATCACATTACATCTCTATAAATCAAACTGTAGCTAATTCGAAAAATAATTATCTATATTTTTATTTTATTTTAATTAATTAATCAAACATGGAATTATTGTAATTTCTATTTTTATTATCTTTTCCAAATCATTTCTATTTTAGGGCATCTAAGTAGGTGTTGCTGTTTTCTCATTCACCATTCCTAGATAATTTTTCTTAGATATCTTCAACATATCTTCAGGATATCTTCCTCAAAAAATAAAAAGTTAAAAAATATTAAAATTAACAATAGCAGTAAAAATAATAGCAACAGTAACAACAATAATAATCATAATTCTAACAAAATAAATTTAAATTAGAGTCTGTTTAAAATTCTTAAGGAATTTTAAATTTATAAAAAAACTGTGTTTTTTTCATGTTCATATCTTCATCTTAATTATCGTCTTTTACATTAGGTTAATAAACTATGAATTTTAGAAAATTTGGATTTTTTGGGAAAAATCCCCAGACTCTAATTTAAATTTATTTTGTTAGAATTATGATTATTATTGTTGTAACTGTTGCTATTATTTTTACTGCTATTGTTAATTTTAATATTTTTTAACTTTTTATTTTTTGAGGAAGATATCCTGAAGATACCCTGAAGATATGTTGAAGATATCTAAAAAAAATTATCTAGGAATGGTGAATGAGAAAACAGCAACACCTACTTAGATGCCCTAAAATAGAAATGATTTGGAAAAGATAATAAAAATAGAAATTACAATAATTCCATGTTTGATTAATTAATTAAAATAAAATAAAAATATAGATAATCATTTTTCGAATTAGCTACAGTTTGATTTATAGAGATGTAATGTGATTTGATCATATTTATATTTGAACTCTTTTTTGATTAGTTTTAAACTGTTTCCCCATTTTGATTATACTAGATTAATATTAAATCAGAATTGATTTTTCTTCAAAACTTGCAAAGATACAGGCATTGAAGTCTTAATTTAGGAATTAATGAGCGAGTATGTTAAATATAGATTTTTAAAGTTTTCAAGGCAGTGGGAGAGGTTCATGGAAATTCATGAGTGACCTGGAATTAAGAAAATACACTAAATTTGGGCTCCTGAACAAGAGTGTGACACCGGAACACCAGATTTATAGTCATTTTCAAAAGTTATAGGGGGGGTCATTTTGTAGATTTATAACTTCAATTATATATTTTTTTTAATTAAAACTGAAGTGATGAGATAACGAACTCCTTGACGAGATACCAATTAATCCATTTTAAATTTCTTAAAAATTACCAAAAGTAATGGATCCGTTAAATTAAATCTCGTTGAGTACAAATATAAAATTAGAATTGTCGTAACTTCAAAACGTGCAAAGTTATAGCCATTTGAAGTTTTGTTCTAGGGATTGTATCATTCAATAAATATAAATACACGTTTCTTAATAAAATGTGAAAAATAAAGTTCACTTAAGTAAGAAACATCATAAAAATTAGAGAGTTAATTTATGTTTAATTTAACTTAAATTTGTTTTATGGTCACCATAATTGTTTTGAGGCTGTCAAAATTGAATTTGTCCCATCAGACTAGTTTGATATCGTGTTTTCAATTCTGAAGCCTTGTTTTCAATTTTGCTAGCTCATTATAAATATTCCTTCACATGAAATAATATGGAGTAAAGCATATCCACATAATATAAGCATCGTTGTTAGTAAGTTACTAACATAGGAATTCTTATTAACAAAGTAACATCTATTATTTTTCAAATGTTTAAATATTAATTTCTTTTGAAAAAGTATAAGATAATTTATTTAAGTCTTCAACAATTTCAAAAAGGATAAAAAAGTGTACAATTTTATATCCAAAAATTATCATTTCTGGTCATTTAGACCTCGCGAACACGAATATAAAATCAGAATTGATTTATCTTCAAAGCGCGCAAAAATACTTAAGTTTAATTATAAGAACTGATGAATGATGGTGTTAAACATCGATTTTTAGGGTTTCGGCGCGGAGGGGAGGATTAATGAGATGACCTGGAATTAAACAAACCACTAAATTTGGGCTCCTGATCAAGAATGTAACACCGCAACACCAGATATAAAGTCATTTTCAAAAGTTATAGGGGCGTCATTTTGTCAATATTTAATTTTTTTCTAAATTTGTCCTGAGCAGAACTCTTCCCCGGAAAAACTCAACTTGCAATTTATTTTTCCAAGATACTCCCGAAATTATCAATTCTGGTCATTTAGACCTTGCTGAACACGAATATAAAATCAGAATTGATTTATCTTCAAAGCGCGCAAAGATACAGGCATTTGAAGATTTATTATAAGAACTGATGAGTGAGTGTGTTAAATAGCGATTTTTAGGGTTTTCAAGGCAGCGGGAGAGGGTCAAGGAAAATCTTGAGGCGACCTGGAATTAAGCAAATCCACTAAATTTGGGCTCCTGATCAAGAATGTAACACCGCAACACCAGATATAAAGTCATTTTCAAAAGTTATAGGGGCGTCATTTTGTCAATATTTAATTTTTTTCTAAATTTGTCCTGAGCAGAACTCTTCCCCGGAAAAACTCAACTTGCAATTTATTTTTCCAAGATACTCCCGAAATTATCAATTCTGGTCATTTAGACCTCGCTGAACACGAATATAAAATCAGAATTGATTTATCTTCAAAACGCGCAAAGATACAGGCATTTGAAGATTTATTATAAGAACTGATGAGTGAGTATGTTAAACATCGATTTTTAGGGTTTTCAAGGCAGCGGGAGAGGGTCAAGGAAATTCATGAGGTGACCTGGAATGAAGCAAATCCACTAAATTTGGGCTCCTGATCAAGAGTGTGACACCGGAACACCAGATATATAGTCATTTTCAAAAGTTATAGTGGAGTCAAATTGTAGATTTTTAACTTTAATTATATTTTTTTTAAATTAAAACTGAAGTGATGAGATAACGAACTCCTTGACGAGATACGAATATATCCAATTTACATTTCTTAAAAATTATCTAAAGTAATGGATCTGTTAAATTAAATCTCGTTGAGCACAAATATAAAATTAGAATTGTCGTAACTTCAAAACAAGCAAAGTTATAGCCATTTGTAGCTTTGTTTTAGGGATTGTATCATTAAATAATTATAAATCCACGTTTCTTAATAAAATAAAATGTGAAAAATAAACTTCACTTACGAAAGATCAAGTCAATTAGAGAGTTAATTTATGTTTAATATAACTTAAATTTATTATATGGTTACCATAATTGTTTTAGGGCTGTCAAAATTGAATTTGTAACATCAGACTATTTTGATAGCGTGTTTTCAATTCTCAAACCTTGTTTCAATTTTGCTAGCTCAGTATTAATATTCCTTCCCATGAAATAATATGGAGAAAAGCATATCCACTAAATATTAGCATCGTTCTTAGTAACTAGCATAGGAATTCTTATTAACAAAGTAACATCTATTATTTTTCAAATGTTTAAATATTAATTTCTTTTGAAAAAGTATAAGATAATTTATTTAAGTCTTCAACAATTTCAAAAAGGATAAAAAAGTGTACAATTTTATATCCCAAAATTATCAATTCTGGTCATTTAGACCTCGCTGAACACGAATATAAAATCAGAATTGATTTATCTTCAAAGCGCGCAATAAGACACTTTAAGTTTTATTATAAGAACTGATGAGTGAGTGTGTTAAACATCGATTTTTAGGGTTTTCAAGGCAGCGGGAGAGGGTCAAGGAAATTCATGAGATGACCTGGAATTAAGCAAATCCACTAAATTTGGGCTCCTGATCAAGAATGTAACACCGCAACACCAGATATAAAGTCATTTTCAAAAGTTATAGGGGCGTCATTTTGTCAATATTTAATTTTTTTCTAAATTTGTCCTGAGCAGAACTCTTCCCCGGAAAAACTCAACTTGCAATTTATATTTCTCAAATACTCCAGAAATTATCAATTCTGGTCATTTAGACCTCGCTGAACACGAATATAAAATCAGAATTGATTTATCTTCAAATCACGCAAAGATACAGGCATTTGAAGTTTTATTATAAGAACTGATGAGTGAGTGTGTTAAACATCGATTTTTAGGGTTTTCAAGGCAGCGGGAGAGGGTCAAGGAAATTCATGAGGTGACCTGGAATTAAGCAAATCCACTAAATTTGGGCTCCTGATCAAGAGTGTGACACCGGAACACCAGATATATAGTCATTTTCAAAAGTTATAGGGGCGTCATTTTGTCAATATTTAAGTTTTTCATAAATTTGTCCAGAGCAGAACTCTTCCCCGGAAAAACTCAACTTGCAATTTATTTTTCCAAGAAACTCCCGAAAATATCAATTCTGGTCATTTAGACCTTGCTGAACACGAATATAAAATCAGAATTGATTTATCTTCAAAGCGCGCAAAGATACAGGCATTTGAAGATTTATTATAAGAACTGATGAGTGATTGTGTTAAACATCGATTTTCAGGGTATTCAAGGCAGCGGGAGAGGGTCAAGGAAATTCATGAGATGACCTGGAATTAAGCAAATCCACTAAATTTGGGCTCCTGATCAAGAATGTAACACCGCAACACCAGATATAAAGTCATTTTCAAAAGTTATAGGGGCGTCATTTTGTCAATATTTAATTTTTTTCTAAATTTGTCCTGAGCAGAACTCTTCCCCGGAAAAACTCAACTTGCAATTTATTTTTCCAAGATACTCCCGAAATTATCAATTCTGGTCATTTAGACCTTGCTGAACACGAATATAAAATCAGAATTGATTTATCTTCAAAGCGCGCAAAGATACAGGCATTTGAAGATTTATTATAAGAACTGATGAGTGAGTATGTTAAACATCGATTTTTAGGGTTTTCAAGGCAGCGGGAGAGGGTCACGGAAATTCATGAGGTGACCTGGAATTAAGCAAATCCACTAAATTTGGGCTCACAGATCAAGAATGTAACACCGCAACACCAGATATAAAGTCATTTTCAAAAGTTATAGGGGCGTCATTTTGTCAATATTTAATTTTTTTCTAAATTTGTCCTGAGCAGAACTCTTCCCCGGAAAAACTCAACTTGCAATTTATTTTTCCAAGATACTCCCGAAATTATCAATTCTGGTCATTTAGACCTTGCTGAACACGAATATAAAATCAGAATTGATTTATCTTCAAAGCGCGCAAAGATACAGGCATTTGAAGATTTATTATAAGAACTGATGAGTGAGTGTGTTAAACATCGATTTTTAGGGTTTTCAAGGCAGCGGGAGAGGGTCAAGGAAATTCATGAGATGACCTGGAATTAAGCAAATCCACTAAATTTGGGCTCCTGATCAAGAGTGTGACACTGGAACACCAGATATATAGTCATTTTCAAAAGTTATAGTGGAGTCAAATTGTAGATTTTTAACTTTAATTATATTTTTTTTAAATTAAAACTGAAGTGATGAGATAACGAACTCCTTGACGAGATACGAATATATCCAATTTACATTTCTTAAAAATTATCTAAAGTAATGGATCTGTTAAATTAAATCTCGTTGAGCACAAATATAAAATTAGAATTGTCGTAACTTCAAAACAAGCAAAGTTATAGCCATTTGTAGCTTTGTTTTAGGGATTGTATCATTAAATAATTATAAATCCACGTTTCTTAATAAAATAAAATGTGAAAAATAAAGTTCACTTACGAAAGATCAAGTCAATTAGAGAGTTAATTTATGTTTTAATATAACTTAAATTTATTATATGGTTACCATAATTGTTTTAGGGCTGTCAAAATTGAATTTGTAACATCAGACTATTTTGATAGCGTGTTTTCAATTCTCAAACCTTGTTTCAATTTTGCTAGCTCAGTATTAATATTCCTTCCCATGAAATAATATGGAGAAAAGCATATCCACTAAATATTAACATCGTTCTTAGTAACTAGCATAGGAATTCTTATTAACAAAGTAACATCTATTATTTTTCAAATGTTTAAATATTAATTTCTTTTGAAAAAGTATAAGATAATTTATTTAAGTCTTCAACAATTTCAAAAAGGATAAAAAAGTGTACAATTTTATATCCCAAAATTATCAATTCTGGTCATTTAGACCTCGCTGAACACGAATATAAAATCAGAATTGATTTATCTTCAAAGCGCGCAAAGAAACATACTTGAAGTTTTATTATAAGAACTGATGAGTGAGTATGTTAAACATCGATTTTTAGGGTTTTCAAGGCAGCGGGAGAGGGTCAAGGAAATTCATGAGATGACCTGGAATTAAGCAAATCCACTAAATTTGGGCTCCTGATCAAGAATGTAACACCGCAACACCAGATATAAAGTCATTTTCAAAAGTTATAGGGGCGTCATTTTGTCAATATTTAATTTTTTTCTAAATTTGTCCTGAGCAGAACTCTTCCCCGGAAAAACTCAACTTGCAATTTATTTTTCCAAGATACTCCCGAAATTATCAATTCTGGTCATTTAGACCTTGCTGAACACGAATATAAAATCAGAATTGATTTATCTTCAAAGCGCGCAAAGATACAGGCATTTGAAGATTTATTATAAGAACTGATGAGTGAGTGTGTTAAACATCGATTTTTAGGGTTTTCAAGGCAGCGGGAGAGGGTCAAGGAAATTCTTGAGGTGACCTGGAATTAAGCAAATCCACTAAATTTGGGCTCAGATCAAGAATGTAACACCGCAACACCAGATATAAAGTCATTTTCAAAAGTTATAGGGGCGTCATTTTGTCAATATTTAATTTTTTTCTAAATTTGTCCTGAGCAGAACTCTTCCCCGGAAAAACTCAACTTGCAATTTATTTTTCCAAGATACTCCCGAAATTATCAATTCTGGTCATTTAGACCTTGCTGAACACGAATATAAAATCAGAATTGATTTATCTTCAAAGCGCGCAAAGATACAGGCATTTGAAGATTTATTATAAGAACTGATGAGTGAGTATGTTAAACATCGATTTTTAGGGTTTCAAGGCAGCGGGAGAGGGTCAAGGAAATTCATGAGATGACCTGGAATGAAGCAAATCCACTAAATTTGGGCTCCTGATCAAGAATGTGACACTGGAACACAAGATATATAGTCATTTTCAAAAGTTATAGGGGGGTCATTTTGTCAATATTTAATTTTTTTCTAAATTTGTCCTGAGCAGAACTCTTCCCCGGAAAAACTCAACTTGCAATTTATTTTTCTCAGATACTACCAAAATTAACAATTCTGGTCATTTAGACCTTGCTGAACACGAATATAAAATCAGAATTGATTTATCTTCAAAGCGCGCAAAGATACAGGCATTTTGAAGTTTTATTATAAGAACTGATGAGTGATTGTGTTAAACATCGATTTTCAGGGTTTTCAAGGCAGCGGGAGAGGGTCAAGGAAATTCATGAGATGACCTGGAATTAAGCAAATCCACTAAATTTGGGCTCCTGATCAAGAATGTAACACCGCAACACCAGATATAAAGTCATTTTCAAAAGTTATAGGGGCGTCATTTTGTCAATATTTAATTTTTTTCTAAATTTGTCCTGAGCAGAACTCTTCCCCGGAAAAACTCAACTTGCAATTTATTTTTCCAAGATACTCCCGAAATTATCAATTCTGGTCATTTAGACCTTGCTGAACACGAATATAAAATCAGAATTGATTTATCTTCAAAGCGCGCAAAGATACAGGCATTTGAAGATTTATTATAAGAACTGATGAGTGAGTATGTTAAACATCGATTTTTAGGGTTTTCAAGGCAGCGGGAGAGGGTCAAGGAAATTCATGAGATGACCTGGAATGAAGCAAATCCACTAAATTTGGGCTCCTGATCAAGAGTGTGACACCGGAACACCAGATATATAGTCATTTTCAAAAGTTATAGTGGAGTCAAATTGTAGATTTTTAACTTTAATTATATTTTTTTTAAATTAAAACTGAAGTGATGAGATAACGAACTCCTTGACGAGATACGAATATATCCAATTTACATTTCTTAAAAATTATCTAAAGTAATGGATCTGTTAAATTAAATCTCGTTGAGCACAAATATAAAATTAGAATTGTCGTAACTTCAAAACAAGCAAAGTTATAGCCATTTGTAGCTTTGTTTTAGGGATTGTATCATTAAATATTTATAAATCCACGTTTCTTAATAAAATAAAATGTGAAAAATAAAGTTCACTTACGAAAGATCAAGTCAATTAGAGAGTTAATTTATGTTTAATATAACTTAAATTTATTATATGGTTACCATAATTGTTTTAGGGCTGTCAAAATTGAATTTGTAACATCAGACTATTTTGATAGCGTGTTTTCAATTCTCAAACCTTGTTTCAATTTTGCTAGCTCAGTATTAATATTCCTTCCCATGAAATAATATGGAGAAAAGCATATCCACTAAATATTAGCATCGTTCTTAGTAACTAGCATAGGAATTCTTATTAACAAAGTAACATCTATTATTTTTCAAATGTTTAAATATTAATTTCTTTTGAAAAAGTATAAGATAATTTATTTAAGTCTTCAACAATTTCAAAAAGGATAAAAAAGTGTACAATTTTATATCCCAAAATTATCAATTCTGGTCATTTAGACCTCGCTGAACACGAATATAAAATCAGAATTGATTTATCTTCAAAGCGCGCAAAGATACAGGCATTTGAAGTTTTATTATAAGAACTGATGAGTGAGTGTGTTAAACATCGATTTTTAGGTTTTCAAGGCAGCGGGAGAGGGTCAAGGAAATTCATGAGATGACCTGGAATTAAGCAAATCCACTAAATTTGGGCTCCTGATCAAGAATGTAACACCGCAACACCAGATATAAAGTCATTTTCAAAAGTTATAGGGGCGTCATTTTGTCAATATTTAATTTTTTTCTAAATTTGTCCTGAGCAGAACTCTTCCCCGGAAAAACTCAACTTGCAATTTATTTTTCCAAGATACTCCCGAAATTATCAATTCTGGTCATTTAGACCTTGCTGAACACGAATATAAAATCAGAATTGATTTATCTTCAAAGCGCGCAAAGATACAGGCATTTGAAGATTTATTATAAGAACTGATGAGTGAGTGTGTTAAACATCGATTTTTAGGGTTTTCAAGGCAGCGGGAGAGGGTCAAGGAAATTCATGAGGTGACCTGGAATTAAGCAAATCCACTAAATTTGGGCTCCTGATCAAGAGTGTGACACCGGAACACCAGATATATAGTCATTTTCAAAAGTTATAGTGGAGTCAAATTGTAGATTTTTAACTTTAATTATATTTTTTTTAAATTAAAACTGAAGTGATGAGATAACGAACTCCTTGACGAGATACGAATATATCCAATTTACATTTCTTAAAAATTATCTAAAGTAATGGATCTGTTAAATTAAATCTCGTTGAGCACAAATATAAAATTAGAATTGTCGTAACTTCAAAACAAGCAAAGTTATAGCCATTTGTAGCTTTGTTTTAGGGATTGTATCATTAAATATTTATAAATCCACGTTTCTTAATAAAATAAAATGTGAAAAATAAAGTTCACTTACGAAAGATCAAGTCAATTAGAGAGTTAATTTATGTTTAATATAACTTAAATTTATTATATGGTTACCATAATTGTTTTAGGGCTGTCAAAATTGAATTTGTAACATCAGACTATTTTGATAGCGTGTTTTCAATTCTCAAACCTTGTTTTCAATTTTGCTAGCTCAGTATTAATATTCCTTCCCATGAAATAATATGGAGAAAAGCATATCCACTAAATATTAGCATCGTTCTTAGTAACTAGCATAGGAATTCTTATTAACAAAGTAACATCTATTATTTTTCAAATGTTTAAATATTAATTTCTTTTGAAAAAGTATAAGATAATTTATTTAAGTCTTCAACAATTTCAAAAAGGATAAAAAAGTGTACAATTTTATATCCCAAAATTATCAATTCTGGTCATTTAGACCTCGCTGAACACGAATATAAAATCAGAATTGATTTATCTTCAAAGCGCGCAAAATACAATTGAAGTTTTATTATAAGAACTGATGAGTGAGTGTGTTAAACATCGATTTTTAGGGTTTTCAAGGCAGCGGGAGAGGGTCAAGGAAATTCATGAGATGACCTGGAATTAAGCAAATCCACTAAATTTGGGCTCCTGATCAAGAATGTAACACCGCAACACCAGATATAAAGTCATTTTCAAAAGTTATAGGGGCGTCATTTTGTCAATATTTAATTTTTTTCTAAATTTGTCCTGAGCAGAACTCTTCCCCGGAAAAACTCAACTTGCAATTTATTTTTCCAAGATACTCCCGAAATTATCAATTCTGGTCATTTAGACCTTGCTGAACACGAATATAAAATCAGAATTGATTTATCTTCAAAGCGCGCAAAGATACAGGCATTTGAAGATTCATTATAAGAACTGATGAGTGAGTGTGTTAAACATCGATTTTTAGGGTTTTCAAGGCAGCGGGAGAGGGTCAAGGAAATTCATAAGGTGACCTGGAATTAAGCAAATCCACTAAATTTGGGCTCCTGATCAAGAATGTAACACCGCAACACCAGATATAAAGTCATTTTCAAAAGTTATAGGGGCGTCATTTTGTCAATATTTAATTTTTTTCTAAATTTGTCCTGAGCAGAACTCTTCCCCGGAAAAACTCAACTTGCAATTTATTTTTCCAAGATACTCCCGAAATTATCAATTCTGGTCATTTAGACCTTGCTGAACACGAATATAAAATCAGAATTGATTTATCTTCAAAGCGCGCAAAGATACAGGCATTTGAAGTTTTATTATAAGAACTGATGAGTGAGTGTGTTAAACATCGATTTTTAGGGTTTTCAAGGCAGCGGGAGAGGGTCAAGGAAATTCATGAGATGACCTGGAATTAAGCAAATCCACTAAATTTGGGCTCCTGATCAAGAATGTAACACCGCAACACCAGATATAAAGTCATTTTCAAAAGTTATAGGGGCGTCATTTTGTCAATATTTAATTTTTTTCTAAATTTGTCCTGAGCAGAACTCTTCCCCGGAAAAACTCAACTTGCAATTTATTTTTCCAAGATACTCCCGAAATTATCAATTCTGGTCATTTAGACCTTGCTGAACACGAATATAAAATCAGAATTGATTTATCTTCAAAGCGCGCAAAGATACAGGCATTTGAAGATTTATTATAAGAACTGATGAGTGAGTGTGTTAAACATCGATTTTTAGGGTTTTCAAGGCAGCGGGAGAGGGTCAAGGAAATTCTTGAGATGACCTGGAATTAAGCAAATCCACTAAATTTGGGCTCCTGATCAAGAATGTAACACCGCAACACCAGATATAAAGTCATTTTCAAAAGTTATAGGGGCGTCATTTTGTCAATATTTAATTTTTTTCTAAATTTGTCCTGAGCAGAACTCTTCCCCGGAAAAACTCAACTTGCAATTTATTTTTCCAAGATACTCCCGAAATTATCAATTCTGGTCATTTAGACCTTGCTGAACACGAATATAAAATCAGAATTGATTTATCTTCAAAGCGCGCAAAGATACAGGCATTTGAAGATTTATTATAAGAACTGATGAGTGAGTGTGTTAAACAGCGATTTTTAGGGTTTTCAAGGCAGCGGGAGAGGGTCAAGGAAAATCATGAGACGACCTGGAATTAAGCAAATCCACTAAATTTGGGCTCCTGATCAAGAGTGTGACACCGGAACACCAGATATATAGTCATTTTCAAAAGTTATAGTGGAGTCAAATTGTAGATTTTTAACTTTAATTATATTTTTTTTAAATTAAAACTGAAGTGATGAGATAACGAACTCCTTGACGAGATACGAATATATCCAATTTACATTTCTTAAAAATTATCTAAAGTAATGGATCTGTTAAATTAAATCTCGTTGAGCACAAATATAAAATTAGAATTGTCGTAACTTCAAAACAAGCAAAGTTATAGCCATTTGTAGCTTTGTTTTAGGGATTGTATCATTAAATAATTATAAATCCACGTTTCTTAATAAAATAAAATGTGAAAAATAAACTTCACTTACGAAAGATCAAGTCAATTAGAGAGTTAATTTATGTTTAATATAACTTAAATTTATTATATGGTTACCATAATTGTTTTAGGGCTGTCAAAATTGAATTTGTAACATCAGACTATTTTGATAGCGTGTTTTCAATTCTCAAACATTGTTTTCAATTTTGCTAGCTCAGTATTAATATTCCTTCCCATGAAATAATATGGAGAAAAGCATATCCACTAAATATTAGCATCGTTCTTAGTAACTAGCATAGGAATTCTTATTAACAAAGTAACATCTATTATTTTTCAAATGTTTAAATATTAATTTCTTTTGAAAAAGTATAAGATAATTTATTTAAGTCTTCAACAATTTCAAAAAGGATAAAAAAGTGTACAATTTTATATCCCAAAATTATCAATTCTGGTCATTTAGACCTCGCTGAACACGAATATAAAATCAGAATTGATTTATCTTCAAAGCGCGCACAAAGATACAGCTATTTGAAGTTTTATTATAAGAACTGATGAGTGAGTGTGTTAAACATCGATTTTTAGTGTTTTCATGTCAGCGGAAGAGGGTCAAGGAAATTTATGAGATGACCTGGAATTAAGCAAATCCACTAAATTTGGGCTCCTGATCAAGAATGTAACACCGCAACACCAGATATAAAGTCATTTTCAAAAGTTATAGGGGCGTCATTTTGTCAATATTTAATTTTTTTCTAAATTTGTCCTGAGCAGAACTCTTCCCCGGAAAAACTCAACTTGCAATTTATTTTTCCAAGATACTCCCGAAATTATCAATTCTGGTCATTTAGACCTTGCTGAACACGAATATAAAATCAGAATTGATTTATCTTCAAAGCGCGCAAAGATACAGCCATTTGAAGATTTATTATAAGAACTGATGAGTGAGTATGTTAAACATCGATTTTTAGGGTTTCAAGACAGCGGGAGAGAGTCAAGGAAATTCATAAGATGACCTGGAATGAAGCAAATCCACTAAATTTGGGCTCAGGATCAAGAATGTAACACCGCAACACCAGATATAAAGTCATTTTCAAAAGTTATAGGGGCGTCATTTTGTCAATATTTAATTTTTTTCTAAATTTGTCCTGAGCAGAACTCTTCCCCGGAAAAACTCAACTTGCAATTTATTTTTCCAAGATACTCCCGAAATTATCAATTCTGGTCATTTAGACCTTGCTGAACACGAATATAAAATCAGAATTGATTTATCTTCAAAGCGCGCAAAGATACAGGCATTTGAAGATTTATTATAAGAACTGATGAGTGAGTATGTTAAACATCGATTTTTAGGGTTTCAAGGCAGCGGGAGAGAGTCAAGGAAAATCATGAGATGACCTGGAATGAAGCAAATCCACTAAATTTGGGCTCCTGATCAAGAATGTAACACCGCAACACAAGATATAAAGTCATTTTCAAAAGTTATACGGGCGTCATTTTGTCAATATTTAATTTTTTTCTAAATTTGTCCTGAGCAGAACTCTTCCCCGGAAAAACTCAACTTGCAATTTATATTTCCAAGATACTACCAAAATTAACAATTCTGGTCATTTAGACCTCGCTGAACACGAATATAAAATCAGAATTGATTTATCTCAAAGCGCGCAAAGATACAGCCATTTGAAGATTTATTATAAGAACTGATGAGTGAGTGTGTTAAACATCGATTTTAAGGGTATTCAAGGCAGCAGGAGAGGGTCAAGGAAATTCATGAGATGACCTGGAATTAAGCAAATCCACTAAATTTGGCACCTGATAAAGAATGTGACACCGGAACAACAAATATAAAGTCATTTTCAAAAGTTATAGGGGGGTCAATTTGTCCATTTTTCGATTTTTTAAATTTGGCCCAGGAGCCGAACCCTTCCCCGGCAAAACTCAACTTGCAATTTATTTTCCCAAAAACTCCCGAAAATATCAATTCTGGTCATTTAGACCTCGCTGAACACGAATATAAAATCAGAATAGATGTATCTTCAAAACGCGCAAAGATACAGGCATTTGAAATTATAATATAAGAACCGATGAGTGAGTATGTTAACATAGATTTTTAGGGTTTTCAAGGCAACGGGAGAGGGTCAAGGAAATTCATGAGATGACCTGGAATCAAGCAAATCCACTAAATTTGGGCTCCTGAGCAAGAGTGTGACACCGAAACACCAGATATATAGTCATTTTCAAAAGTTATAGGGGAGTCAAATTGTAGATTTTTAACTTTAATTATATTTTTTTTAAATTAAAACTGAAGTGATGAGATAACGAACTCCTTGACGAGATACGAATATATCCAATTTACATTTCTTAAAAATTATCTAAAGTAATGGATCTGTTAAATTAAATCTCGTTGAGCACAAATATAAAATTAGAATTGTCGTAACTTCAAAACAAGCAAAGTTATAGCCATTTGTAGCTTTGTTTTAGGGATTGTATCATTAAATAATTATAAATCCACGTTTCTTAATAAAATAAAATGTGAAAAATAAACTTCACTTACGAAAGATCAAGTCAATTAGAGAGTTAATTTATGTTTAATATAACTTAAATTTATTATATGGTTACCATAATTGTTTTAGGGCTGTCAAAATTGAATTTGTAACATCAGACTATTTTGATAGCGTGTTTTCAATTCTCAAACCTTGTTTCAATTTTGCTAGCTCAGTATTAATATTCCTTCCCATGAAATAATATGGAGAAAAGCATATCCACTAAATATTAACATCGTTCTTAGTAACTAGCATAGGAATTCTTATTAACAAAGTAACATCTATTATTTTTCAAATGTTTAAATATTAATTTCTTTTGAAAAAGTAAAAAATAATTTAATTAACAACTCAACAATTTCAAAAAGGATAAAAAAGTTAAATAAAATACCAAAAAATATCAATTCTGGTCATTTAGACCTCGCTGAACACGAATATAAAATCAGAATTAATTTATCTTCAAAGCGCGCAAAAATACAGACAATTGAAGCTTTATTATAAGAACTGATGAGTGAGTGTGTTAAACATCGATTTTCAGGGTATTCAAGGCAGCGGAAGAGGGTCAAGGAAATTCATGAGATGACCTGGAATTAAGCAAATCCACTAAATTTGGGCTCCTGATCAAGAATGTAACACCGCAACACCAGATATAAAGTCATTTTCAAAAGTTATAGGGGCGTCATTTTGTCAATATTTAATTTTTTTCTAAATTTGTCCTGAGCAGAACTCTTCCCCGGAAAAACTCAACTTGCAATTTATTTTTCCAAGATACTCCCGAAATTATCAATTCTGGTCATTTAGACCTTGCTGAACACGAATATAAAATCAGAATTGATTTATCTTCAAAGCGCGCAAAGATACAGGCATTTGAAGATTTATTATAAGAACTGATGAGTGAGTGTGTTAAATAGCGATTTTTAGGGTTTTCAAGGCAGCGGGAGAGGGTCAAGGAAAATCTTGAGGCGACCTGGAATTAAGCAAATCCACTAAATTTGGGCTCCTGATCAAGAGTGTGACACCGGAACACCAGATATATAGTCATTTTCAAAGTTATAGTGGAGTCAAATTGTAGATTTTTAACTTTAATTATATTTTTTTTAAATTAAAACTGAAGTGATGAGATAACGAACTCCTTGACGAGATACGAATATATCCAATTTACATTTCTTAAAAATTATCTAAAGTAATGGATCTGTTAAATTAAATCTCGTTGAGCACAAATATAAAATTAGAATTGTCGTAACTTCAAAACAAGCAAAGTTATAGCCATTTGTAGCTTTGTTTTAGGGATTGTATCATTAAATAATTATAAATCCACGTTTCTTAATAAAATAAAATGTGAAAAATAAAGTTCACTTAAGAAACATCAAAAAAATTAGAGAGTTAATTTATGTTAATATAACTTAAATTTATTATATGGTCACCATAATTGTTTTAAGGCTGTCAAAATTGAATTTGTAACATCAGACTAGTTTGATAGCGTGTTTTCAATTCTCAAACCTTGTTTCAATTTTGCTAGCTCAGTATTAATATTCCTTCCCATGAAATAATATGGAGAAAAGCATATCCACTAAATATTAACATCGTTCTTAGTAACTAGCATAGGAATTCTTATTAACAAAGTAACATCTATTATTTTTCAAATGTTTAAATATTAATTTCTTTTGAAAAAGTATAAGATAATTTATTTAAGTCTTCAACAATTTCAAAAAGGATAAAAAGGTGTACAATTTTATATCCAAAATATCAATTCTGGTCATTTAGACCTCCCTGAAAACGAATATAAAATCAGAATTAAGTTATCTTAAAATCGCGCAAAGAAACATGCTATTTAAGTTTTATTATAAGAACTGATGAGTGAGTGTGTTAAACATCGATTTTTAGGGTTTTCAAGGGAGCGGAAAAGGGTCACGGAAATTCATGAGATGACCTGGAATTAAGCAAATCCACTAAATTTGGGCTCCTGATCAAGAATGTAACACCGCAACACCAGATATAAAGTCATTTTCAAAAGTTATAGGGGCGTCATTTTGTCAATATTTAATTTTTTTCTAAATTTGTCCTGAGCAGAACTCTTCCCCGGAAAAACTCAACTTGCAATTTATTTTTCCAAGATACTCCCGAAATTATCAATTCTGGTCATTTAGACCTTGCTGAACACGAATATAAAATCAGAATTGATTTATCTTCAAAGCGCGCAAAGATACAGGCATTTGAAGATTTATTATAAGAACTGATGTGTGAGTGTGTTAAACATCGATTTTAAGGGTTTTCAAGGCAGCGGGAGAGGGTCAAGGAAATTCATGAGATGACATGGAATTAAGTAAATCTACTAAATTTGGGCTCCTGATCAAGAGTGTAACACCGGAACACCAAATATATAGTCATTTAAAAGTTATAGTGGAGTCAAATTGTAGATTTTTAACTTTAATTATATTTTTTTTAAATTAAAACTGAAGTGATGAGATAACGAACTCCTTGACGAGATACGAATATATCCAATTTACATTTCTTAAAAATTATCTAAAGTAATGGATCTGTTAAATTAAATCTCGTTGAGCACAAATATAAAATTAGAATTGTCGTAACTTCAAAACAAGCAAAGTTATAGCCATTTGTAGCTTTGTTTTAGGGATTGTATCATTAAATAATTATAAATCCACGTTTCTTAATAAAATAAAATGTGAAAAATAAACTTCACTTACGAAAGATCAAGTCAATTAGAGAGTTAATTTATGTTTAAATATAACTTAAATTTATTATATGGTTACCATAATTGTTTTAGGGCTGTCAAAATTGAATTTGTAACATCAGACTATTTTGATAGCGTGTTTTCAATTCTCAAACCTTGTTTCAATTTTGCTAGCTCAGTATTAATATTCCTTCCCATGAAATAATATGGAGAAAAGCATATCCACTAAATATTAGCATCGTTCTTAGTAACTAGCATAGGAATTCTTATTAACAAAGTAACATCTATTATTTTTCAAATGTTTAAATATTAATTTCTTTTGAAAAAGTATAAGATAATTTATTTAAGTCTTCAACAATTTCAAAAAGGATAAAAAAGTGTACAATTTTATATCCCAAAATTATCAATTCTGGTCATTTAGACCTCGCTGAACACGAATATAAAATCAGAATTGATTTATCTTCAAAGCGCGCAAAAATACAAGATCTTAAGTATATTACAAGAAATGATGCGTGAGTGTGTTAAACATCGATTTTTAGGGTTTTCAAGGCAGTGGGAGAGGGTCAAGGAAATTCATGAGATGACCTGGAATTAAGCAAATCCACTAAATTTGGGCTCCTGAACAATATTGTGACACCGGAACACCAGATATATAGTCATTTTCAAAAGTTATAGGGGGGTCATTTTGTCCATTTTTAGGTTTTCAGAAATTTGTCCAGGGCCGAACTCTTCCCCGGCAAAACTCAACTTGCAATTTATTTTCCCAAAAACTCCCGAAAATATCAATTCTGGTCATTTAGACCTCGCTGAACACGAATATAAAATCATAACTGATTTATCTACAAAACGCGCAAAGATACAGGCATTTGAAGCTTTATTATAGGAATTTATGAGTGAGTGTGTTAAACATCGATTTTTAGGGTTTTCAAGGCAGCGGGAGAGGGTCACGGAAATTCATGAGATGACCTGGAATTAAGCAAATCCACTAAATTTGGGCTCCTGATCAAGAGTGTGACACGGGAACACCAGATATATAGTCATTTTCAAAAGTTATAGTGGAGTCAAATTGTAGATTTTTAACTTTAATTATATTTTTTTTAAATTAAAACTGAAGTGATGAGATAACGAACTCCTTGACGAGATACGAATATATCCAATTTACATTTCTTAAAAATTATCTAAAGTAATGGATCTGTTAAATTAAATCTCGTTGAGCACAAATATAAAATTAGAATTGTCGTAACTTCAAAACAAGCAAAGTTATAGCCATTTGTAGCTTTGTTTTAGGGATTGTATCATTAAATAATTATAAATCCACGTTCTTAATAAAATAAAATGTGAAAAATAAAGTTCACTTACGAAAGATCAAGTCAATTAGATAGTTAATTTATGTTTAATATAACTTAAATTTATTATATGGTTGCCATAATTGTTTTAGGGCTGTCAAAATAGAATTTGTAACATCAGACT
>ARYC01018409.1:0-20362 GCA_000711775.1 Oxytricha trifallax
TAGTCATTTTCAAAAGTTATACGGGGGTCATTTTGTCAATATTTATTTTTTTTCTAAATTTGTCCTGAGCCGAACTCTTCCCCGGCAAAACTCAACTTGCAATTTATATTTCTCAGATACTACCAAAATTAACAATTCTGGTCATTTAGACCTCGCTGAACACGAATATAAAATCAGAATTGATTTATCTTCAAAAATCGCAAAGTTACAGCCATTTGAAGTTCTATTTAAGAACTGATGAGTGAGTATGTTAAACATCGATTTTTAGGGTTTCAAGGCAGCGGGAGAGGGTCAAGGAAATTCATGAGATGACCAGGAATGAAGCAAATCCACTAAATTTGGGCTCCTGATCAAGAGTGTGACACCGGAACACCAGATATATAGTCATTTTCAAAAGTTATAGTGGAGTCAAATTGTAGATTTTTAACTTTAATTATATTTTTTTTAAATTAAAACTGAAGTGATGAGATAACGAACTCCTTGACGAGATACGAATATATCCAATTTACATTTCTTAAAAATTATCTAAAGTAATGGATCTGTTAAATTAAATCTCGTTGAGCACAAATATAAAATTAGAATTGTCGTAACTTCAAAACAAGCAAAGTTATAGCCATTTGTAGCTTTGTTTTAGGGATTGTATCATTAAATAATTATAAATCCACGTTTCTTAATAAAATAAAATGTGAAAAATAAACTTCACTTACGAAAGATCAAGTCAATTAGAGAGTTAATTTATGTTTAATATAACTTAAATTTATTATATGGTTACCATAATTGTTTTAGGGCTGTCAAAATTGAATTTGTAACATCAGACTATTTTGATAGCGTGTTTTCAATTCTCAAACCTTGTTTCAATTTTGCTAGCTCAGTATTAATATTCCTTCCCATGAAATAATATGGAGAAAAGCATATCCACTAAATATTAACATCGTTCTTAGTAACTAGCATAGGAATTCTTATTAACAAAGTAACATCTATTATTTTTCAAATGTTTAAATATTAATTTCTTTTGAAAAAGTATAAGATAATTTATTTAAGTCTTCAACAATTTCAAAAAGGATAAAAAAGTGTACAATTTTATATCCCAAAATTATCAATTCTGGTCATTTAGACCTCGCTGAACACGAATATAAAATCAGAATTAATTTGTCTTCAAAGCGCGCAAAGATACAGCCATTTTAAGCTTTATTATAAGAACTGATGAGTGATTGTGTTAAACATCGATTTTCAGGGTATTCAAGGCAGCGGGAGAGGGTCAAGGAAATTCATGAGATGACCTGGAATTAAGCAAATCCACTAAATTTGGGCTCCTGATCAAGAATGTAACACCGCAACACCAGATATAAAGTCATTTTCAAAAGTTATAGGGGCGTCATTTTGTCAATATTTAATTTTTTTCTAAATTTGTCCTGAGCAGAACTCTTCCCCGGAAAAACTCAACTTGCAATTTATATTTCCCAAATTCTCTCGAAAATATCTATTCTGGTCATTTTGACCTCGCTGAACACGAATATAAAATCATAATTCATTTATCTTCAAAACGCGCAAAGATATAGGCATTTGAAGTTTTATTATAAGAACTGATGAGAGAGTGTGTTAAACATCCATTTTATGGGTTTTCAAGGCAATGGGAGAGGGTCTAGGAAATTCATGAGGTGACCTGGAATTAAGCAAATCCACTAAATTTGGGCTTCTGATCAAGAGTGAAACATCCCCGCAACACCCTCGAATGATATATAGTCATTTTCAAAAGTTATACGGGGGTCATTTTGTCAATATTTATTTTTTTTCTAAATTTGTCCTGAGCCGAACTCTTCCCCGGCAAAACTCAACTTGCAATTTATATTTCTCAGATACTACCAAAATTAAATCAATTCTGGTCATTTAGACCTCGCTGAACACGAATATAAAATCAGAATTTATTTATCTTCAAAGCGCGCAAAGATACAGGCATTTGAAGCTTAATAATAAGAACTGATGAGTGAGTGTGTTAAACATCGATTTTTAGGGTTTTC
This sequence comes from Oxytricha trifallax, assembly GCA_000711775.1. Lineage (NCBI taxonomy): Eukaryota > Ciliophora > Spirotrichea > Sporadotrichida > Oxytrichidae > Oxytricha > Oxytricha trifallax. The sequence goes on from ARYC01018409.1 coordinate 2,019, forward strand.
ATGGCAGCGGGAGAGGGTCACGGAAATTCTTGATATGACCTGGAATTAAACAAACCCACTAAATTTGGGCTCCTGATCAAGAGTGTGACACTGGAACACCAAATATATAGTCATTTTCAAAGTTATAGTGGAGTCAAATTGTAGATTTTTAACTTTAATTATATTTTTTTTAAATTAAAACTGAAGTGATGAGATAACGAACTCCTTGACGAGATACGAATATATCCAATTTACATTTCTTAAAAATTATCTAAAGTAATGGATCTGTTAAATTAAATCTCGTTGAGCACAAATATAAAATTAGAATTGTCGTAACTTCAAAACAAGCAAAGTTATAGCCATTTGTAGCTTTGTTTTAGGGATTGTATCATTAAATATTTATAAATCCACGTTTCTTAATAAAATAAAATGTGAAAAATAAAGTTCACTTACGAAAGATCAAGTCAATTAGAGAGTTAATTTATGTTTAAATAACTTAAATTTATTATATGGTTACCATAATTGTTTTAGGGCTGTCAAAATTGAATTTGTAACATCAGACTATTTTGATAGCGTGTTTTCAATTCTCAAACATTGTTTTCAATTTTGCTAGCTCAGTATTAATATTCCTTCCCATGAAATAATATGGAGAAAAGCATATCCACTAAATATTAGCATCGTTCTTAGTAACTAGCATAGGAATTCTTATTAACAAAGTAACATCTATTATTTTTCAAATGTTTAAATATTAATTTCTTTTGAAAAAGTATAAGATAATTTATTTAAGTCTTCAACAATTTCAAAAAGGATAAAAAAGTGTACAATTTTATATCCCAAAATTATCAATTCTGGTCATTTAGACCTCGCTGAACACGAATATAAAATCAGAATTGATTTATCTTCAAAGCGCGCAAAAATACAAGCACTTTAAGTTTTATTATAAGAACTGATGAGTGATTATGTTAAACATCGATTTTTAGGGTTTTCAAGGCAGCAGGAGAGGGTCAAGGAAATTCATGTAATGACCTGGAATTAAGCAAATCCACTAAATTTGGGCTCCTGATCAAGAGTGTGACACGGGAACACAAAATATATAGTCATTTTCAAAAGTTATAGGGGGGTCAATTTGTCCATTTTTTGATTTTTTCAAAAATTCGTACAGGGCCGAACCTTTCCACTGCAAAATACAACTTCCATTTTATATTTCACAAAAACACCCGAGAATAATGATTCTGGTCATTTAGACCTCGCTGAACACGAATATAAAATCAGAATTAATTTGTCTTCAAAGCGCGCAAAGATACAGCCATTTTAAGCTTTATTATAAGAACTGATGAGTGATTGTGTTAAACATCGATTTTCAGGGTATTCAAGGCAGCGGGAGAGGGTCAAGGAAATTCATGAGATGACCTGGAATTAAGCAAATCCACTAAATTTGGGCTCCTGATCAAGAGTGTGACACTGGAACACAAGATATATAGTCATTTTCAAAAGTTATACGGGGGTCATTTTGTCAATATTTATTTTTTTTCTAAATTTGTCCTGAGCCGAACTCTTCCCCGGCAAAACTCAACTTGCAATTTATATTTCTCAGATACTACCAAAATTAACAATTCTGGTCATTTAGACCTCGCTGAACACGAATATAAAATCAGAATTGATTTATCTTCAAAAATCGCAAAGTTACAGCCATTTGAAGTTCTATTATAAGAACTGATGAGTGATTGTGTTAAACATCGATTTTCAGGGTTTTCAAGGCAGCGGGAGAGGGTCGAGGAAATTCATGAGATGACCTGGAATTAAGCAAATCCACTAAATTTGGGCTCCTGATCAAGAGTGTGACACGGGAACACCAGATATATAGTCATTTTCAAAAGTTATAGTGGAGTCAAATTGTAGATTTTTAACTTTAATTATATTTTTTTTAAATTAAAACTGAAGTGATGAGATAACGAACTCCTTGACGAGATACGAATATATCCAATTTACATTTCTTAAAAATTATCTAAAGTAATGGATCTGTTAAATTAAATCTCGTTGAGCACAAATATAAAATTAGAATTGTCGTAACTTCAAAACAAGCAAAGTTAAAGCCATTTGTAGCTTTGTTTTAGGGATTGTATCATTAAATAATTATAAATCCACGTTTCTTAATAAAATAAAATGTGAAAAATAAAGTTCACTTACGAAAGATCAAGTCAATTAGAGAGTTAATTTATGTTTAATATAACTTAAATTTATTATATGGTTACCATAATTGTTTTAGGGCTGTCAAAATTGAATTTGTAACATCAGACTATTTTGATAGCGTGTTTTCAATTCTCAAACCTTGTTTCAATTTTGCTAGCTCAGTATTAATATTCCTTCCCATGAAATAATATGGAGAAAAGCATATCCACTAAATATTAACATCGTTCTTAGTAACTAGCATAGGAATTCTTATTAACAAAGTAACATCTATTATTTTTCAAATGTTTAAATATTAATTTCTTTTGAAAAAGTATAAGATAATTTATTTAAGTCTTCAACAATTTCAAAAAGGATAAAAAAGTGTACAATTTTATATCCAAAAATTATCAATTCTGGTCATTTACACCTCGCTGAACACGAATATAAAATCAGAATTAATTTATCTTCAAAACGCGCAAAAATACAACCATTTGAAGTTTTATTATAAGAACTGATGAGTGAGTATGTTAAACATCGATTTTAAGGGTTTTCAAGGCAGCGGGAGAGGGTCAAGGAAATTCATGAGATGACCTGGAATTAAGCAAATCCACTAAATTTGGGCTCCTGATCAAGAATGTAACACCGCAACACCAGATATAAAGTCATTTTCAAAAGTTATAGGGGCGTCATTTTGTCAATATTTAATTTTTTTCTAAATTTGTCCTGAGCAGAACTCTTCCCCGGAAAAACTCAACTTGCAATTTATTTTTCCAAGATACTCCCGAAATTATCAATTCTGGTCATTTAGACCTTGCTGAACACGAATATAAAATCAGAATTGATTTATCTTCAAAGCGCGCAAAGATACAGGCATTTGAAGATTTATTATAAGAACTGATGAGTGAGTGTGTTAAACATCGATTTTTAGGGTTTTCAAGGCAGCGGGAGAGGGTCAAGGAAATTCATGAGGTGACCTGGAATTAAGCAAATCCACTAAATTTGGGCTCCTGATCAAGAGTGTGACACGGGAACACCAGATATATAGTCATTTTCAAAAGTTATAGTGGAGTCAAATTGTAGATTTTTAACTTTAATTATATTTTTTTTAAATTAAAACTGAAGTGATGAGATAACGAACTCCTTGACGAGATACGAATATATCCAATTTACATTTCTTAAAAATTATCTAAAGTAATGGATCTGTTAAATTAAATCTCGTTGAGCACAAATATAAAATTAGAATTGTCGTAACTTCAAAACAAGCAAAGTTATAGCCATTTGTAGCTTTGTTTTAGGGATTGTATCATTAAATAATTATAAATCCACGTTTCTTAATAAAATAAAATGTGAAAAATAAACTTCACTTACGAAAGATCAAGTCAATTAGAGAGTTAATTTATGTTTAATATAACTTAAATTTATTATATGGTTACCATAATTGTTTTAGGGCTGTCAAAATTGAATTTGTAACATCAGACTATTTTGATAGCGTGTTTTCAATTCTCAAACCTTGTTTCAATTTTGCTAGCTCAGTATTAATATTCCTTCCCATGAAATAATATGGAGAAAAGCATATCCACTAAATATTAGCATCGTTCTTAGTAACTAGCATAGGAATTCTTATTAACAAAGTAACATCTATTATTTTTCAAATGTTTAAATATTAATTTCTTTTGAAAAAGTATAAGATAATTTATTTAAGTCTTCAACAATTTCAAAAAGGATAAAAAAGTGTACAATTTTATATCCCAAAATTATCAATTCTGGTCATTTAGACCTCGCTGAACACGAATATAAAATCAGAATTGATTTATCTTCAAAGCGCGCAAAAATACAGCCATTTTAAGCTTTATTATAAGAACTGATGAGTGAGTGTGTTAAACATCGATTTTTAGGGTTTTCAAGGCAGCGGGAGAGGGTCAAGGAAATTCATGAGATGACCTGGAATTAAGCAAATCCACTAAATTTGGGCTCCTGATCAAGAATGTAACACCGCAACACCAGATATAAAGTCATTTTCAAAAGTTATAGGGGCGTCATTTTGTCAATATTTAATTTTTTTCTAAATTTGTCCTGAGCAGAACTCTTCCCCGGAAAAACTCAACTTGCAATTTATTTTTCCAAGATACTCCCGAAATTATCAATTCTGGTCATTTAGACCTTGCTGAACACGAATATAAAATCAGAATTGATTTATCTTCAAAGCGCGCAAAGATACAGGCATTTGAAGATTTATTATAAGAACTGATGAGTGAGTGTGTTAAACATCGATTTTTAGGGTTTTCAAGGCAGCGGGAGAGGGTCAAGGAAATTCATGAGATGACCTGGAATTAAGCAAATCCACTAAATTTGGGCTCCTGATCAAGAGTGTGACACCGGAACACCAGATATATAGTCATTTTCAAAAGTTATAGTGGAGTCAAATTGTAGATTTTTAACTTTAATTATATTTTTTTTAAATTAAAACTGAAGTGATGAGATAACGAACTCCTTGACGAGATACGAATATATCCAATTTACATTTCTTAAAAATTATCTAAAGTAATGGATCTGTTAAATTAAATCTCGTTGAGCACAAATATAAAATTAGAATTGTCGTAACTTCAAAACAAGCAAAGTTATAGCCATTTGTAGCTTTGTTTTAGGGATTGTATCATTAAATATTTATAAATCCACGTTTCTTAATAAAATAAAATGTGAAAAATAAAGTTCACTTACGAAAGATCAAGTCAATTAGAGAGTTAATTTATGTTTAATATAACTTAAATTTATTATATGGTTACCATAATTGTTTTAGGGCTGTCAAAATTGAATTTGTAACATCAGACTATTTTGATAGCGTGTTTTCAATTCTCAAACCTTGTTTCAATTTTGCTAGCTCAGTATTAATATTCCTTCCCATGAAATAATATGGAGAAAAGCATATCCACTAAATATTAACATCGTTCTTAGTAACTAGCATAGGAATTCTTATTAACAAAGTAACATCTATTATTTTTCAAATGTTTAAATATTAATTTCTTTTGAAAAAGTATAAGATAATTTATTTAAGTCTTCAACAATTTCAAAAAGGATAAAAAAGTGTACAATTTTATATCCCAAAATTATCAATTCTGGTCATTTAGACCTCGCTGAACACGAATATAAAATCAGAATTGATTTATCTTCAAAGCGCGCAAAAATACAACCATTTGAAGTTTTATTATAAGAACTGATGAGTGAGTGTGTTAAACATCGATTTTTAGGGTTTTCATGGCAGCGGGAGAGGGTCAAGGAAATTCATGAGATGACCTGGAATTAAGCAAATCCACTAAATTTGGGCTCCTGATCAAGAATGTAACACCGCAACACCAGATATAAAGTCATTTTCAAAAGTTATAGGGGCGTCATTTTGTCAATATTTAATTTTTTTCTAAATTTGTCCTGAGCAGAACTCTTCCCCGGAAAAACTCAACTTGCAATTTATTTTTCCAAGATACTCCCGAAATTATCAATTCTGGTCATTTAGACCTTGCTGAACACGAATATAAAATCAGAATTGATTTATCTTCAAAGCGCGCAAAGATACAGGCATTTGAAGATTTATTATAAGAACTGATGAGTGAGTGTGTTAAACATCGATTTTTAGGGTTTTCAAGGCAGCGGGAGAGGGTCAAGGAAATTCATGAGGTGACCTGGAATTAAGCAAATCCACTAAATTTGGGCTCCTGATCAAGAGTGTGACACCGGAACACCAGATATATAGTCATTTTCAAAAGTTATAGTGGAGTCAAATTGTAGATTTTTAACTTTAATTATATTTTTTTTAAATTAAAACTGAAGTGATGAGATAACGAACTCCTTGACGAGATACGAATATATCCAATTTACATTTCTTAAAAATTATCTAAAGTAATGGATCTGTTAAATTAAATCTCGTTGAGCACAAATATAAAATTAGAATTGTCGTAACTTCAAAACAAGCAAAGTTATAGCCATTTGTAGCTTTGTTTTAGGGATTGTATCATTAAATAATTATAAATCCACGTTTCTTAATAAAATAAAATGTGAAAAATAAAGTTCACTTACGAAAGATCAAGTCAATTAGAGAGTTAATTTATGTTTAATATAACTTAAATTTATTATATGGTTACCATAATTGTTTTAGGGCTGTCAAAATTGAATTTGTAACATCAGACTATTTTGATAGCGTGTTTTCAATTCTCAAACCTTGTTTCAATTTTGCTAGCTCAGTATTAATATTCCTTCCCATGAAATAATATGGAGAAAAGCATATCCACTAAATATTAGCATCGTTCTTAGTAACTAGCATAGGAATTCTTATTAACAAAGTAACATCTATTATTTTTCAAATGTTTAAATATTAATTTCTTTTGAAAAAGTATAAGATAATTTATTTAAGTCTTCAACAATTTCAAAAAGGATAAAAAAGTGTACAATTTTATATCCCAAAATTATCAATTCTGGTCATTTAGACCTCGCTGAACACGAATATAAAATCAGAATTGATTTATCTTCAAAGCGCGCAAAAATACAGGCATTTTAAGCTTTATTATAAGAACTGATGAGTGATTGTGTTAAACATCGATTTTCAGGGTATTCAAGGCAGCGGGAGAGGGTCAAGGAAATTCATGAGATGACCTGGAATTAAGCAAATCCACTAAATTTGGGCTCCTGATCAAGAATGTAACACCGCAACACCAGATATAAAGTCATTTTCAAAAGTTATAGGGGCGTCATTTTGTCAATATTTAATTTTTTTCTAAATTTGTCCTGAGCAGAACTCTTCCCCGGAAAAACTCAACTTGCAATTTATTTTTCCAAGATACTCCCGAAATTATCAATTCTGGTCATTTAGACCTTGCTGAACACGAATATAAAATCAGAATTGATTTATCTTCAAAGCGCGCAAAGATACAGGCATTTGAAGATTTATTATAAGAACTGATGAGTGAGTGTGTTAAACATCGATTTTTAGGGTTTTCAAGGCAGCGGGAGAGGGTCAAGGAAATTCATGAGATGACCTGGAATTAAGCAAATCCACTAAATTTGGGCTCCTGATCAAGAGTGTGACACCGGAACACCAGATATATAGTCATTTTCAAAAGTTATAGTGGAGTCAAATTGTAGATTTTTAACTTTAATTATATTTTTTTTAAATTAAAACTGAAGTGATGAGATAACGAACTCCTTGACGAGATACGAATATATCCAATTTACATTTCTTAAAAATTATCTAAAGTAATGGATCTGTTAAATTAAATCTCGTTGAGCACAAATATAAAATTAGAATTGTCGTAACTTCAAAACAAGCAAAGTTATAGCCATTTGTAGCTTTGTTTTAGGGATTGTATCATTAAATATTTATAAATCCACGTTTCTTAATAAAATAAAATGTGAAAAATAAAGTTCACTTACGAAAGATCAAGTCAATTAGAGAGTTAATTTATGTTTAATATAACTTAAATTTATTATATGGTTACCATAATTGTTTTAGGGCTGTCAAAATTGAATTTGTAACATCAGACTATTTTGATAGCGTGTTTTCAATTCTCAAACCTTGTTTCAATTTTGCTAGCTCAGTATTAATATTCCTTCCCATGAAATAATATGGAGAAAAGCATATCCACTAAATATTAGCATCGTTCTTAGTAACTAGCATAGGAATTCTTATTAACAAAGTAACATCTATTATTTTTCAAATGTTTAAATATTAATTTCTTTTGAAAAAGTATAAGATAATTTATTTAAGTCTTCAACAATTTCAAAAAGGATAAAAAAGTGTACAATTTTATATCCCAAAATTATCAATTCTGGTCATTTAGACCTCGCTGAACACGAATATAAAATCAGAATTGATTTATCTTCAAAGCGCGCAAAAATACAAGCATTTGAAGTTTTATTATAAGAACTGATGAGTGAGTATGTTAAACATCGATTTTTAGGGTTTTCAAGGCAGCGGGAGAGGGTCAAGGAAATTCATGAGATGACCTGGAATTAAGCAAATCCACTAAATTTGGGCTCCTGATCAAGAATGTAACACCGCAACACCAGATATAAAGTCATTTTCAAAAGTTATAGGGGCGTCATTTTGTCAATATTTAATTTTTTTCTAAATTTGTCCTGAGCAGAACTCTTCCCCGGAAAAACTCAACTTGCAATTTATTTTTCCAAGATACTCCCGAAATTATCAATTCTGGTCATTTAGACCTTGCTGAACACGAATATAAAATCAGAATTGATTTATCTTCAAAGCGCGCAAAGATACAGGCATTTGAAGATTTATTATAAGAACTGATGAGTGAGTGTGTTAAACATCGATTTTTAGGGTTTTCAAGGCAGCGGGAGAGGGTCAAGGAAATTCATGAGGTGACCTGGAATTAAGAAAATACACTAAATTTGGGCTCCTGAACAAGAGTGTGACACCGGAACACCAGATTTATAGTCATTTTCAAAAGTTATAGGGGGGGTCATTTTGTAGATTTATAACTTCAATTATATATTTTTTTTAATTAAAACTGAAGTGATGAGATAACGAACTCCTTGACGAGATACCAATTAATCCATTTTAAATTTCTTAAAAATTACCAAAAGTAATGGATCCGTTAAATTAAATCTCGTTGAGTACAAATATAAAATTAGAATTGTCGTAACTTCAAAACGTGCAAAGTTATAGCCATTTGAAGTTTTGTTCTAGGGATTGTATCATTCAATAAATATAAATACACGTTTCTTAATAAAATGTGAAAAATAAAGTTCACTTAAGTAAGAAACATCATAAAAATTAGAGAGTTAATTTATGTTTAATTTAACTTAAATTTGTTTTATGGTCACCATAATTGTTTTGAGGCTGTCAAAATTGAATTTGTCCCATCAGACTAGTTTGATATCGTGTTTTCAATTCTGAAGCCTTGTTTTCAATTTTGCTAGCTCAGTATTAATATTCCTTCCCATGAAATAATATGGAGAAAAGCATATCCACTAAATATTAGCATCGTTCTTAGTAACTAGCATAGGAATTCTTATTAACAAAGTAACATCTATTATTTTTCAAATGTTTAAATATTAATTTCTTTTGAAAAAGTATAAGATAATTTATTTAAGTCTTCAACAATTTCAAAAAGGATAAAAAAGTGTACAATTTTATATCCCAAAATTATCAATTCTGGTCATTTAGACCTCGCTGAACACGAATATAAAATCAGAATTGATTTATCTTCAAAGCGCGCAAAAATACAAGCATTTTAAGTTTTATTATAAGAACTGATGAGTGATTATGTTAAACATCGATTTTTAGGGTTTTCAAGGCAGCGGGAGAGGGTCAAGGAAATTCATGAGATGACCTGGAATTAAGCAAATCCACTAAATTTGGGCTCCTGATCAAGAATGTAACACCGCAACACCAGATATAAAGTCATTTTCAAAAGTTATAGGGGCGTCATTTTGTCAATATTTAATTTTTTTCTAAATTTGTCCTGAGCAGAACTCTTCCCCGGAAAAACTCAACTTGCAATTTATTTTTCCAAAAAACTCCCGAAAATATCAATTCTGGTCATTTAGACCTCGCTGAACACGAATATAAAATCAGAATTGATTTATCTTCAAAGCGCGCAAAGATACAGGCATTTGAAGTTTTATTATAAGAACTGATGAGTGAGTGTGTTAAACATCGATTTTTAGGGTTTTCAAGGCAGCGGGAGAGGGTCAAGGAAATTCATGAGATGACCTGGAATTAAGAAAATACACTAAATTTGGGCTCCTGAACAAGAGTGTGACACCGGAACACCAGATTTATAGTCATTTTCAAAAGTTATAGGGGGGGTCATTTTGTAGATTTATAACTTCAATTATATATTTTTTTTAATTAAAACTGAAGTGATGAGATAACGAACTCCTTGACGAGATACCAATTAATCCATTTTAAATTTCTTAAAAATTACCAAAAGTAATGGATCCGTTAAATTAAATCTCGTTGAGTACAAATATAAAATTAGAATTGTCGTAACTTCAAAACGTGCAAAGTTATAGCCATTTGAAGTTTTGTTCTAGGGATTGTATCATTCAATAAATATAAATACACGTTTCTTAATAAAATGTGAAAAATAAAGTTCACTTAAGTAAGAAACATCATAAAAATTAGAGAGTTAATTTATGTTTAATTTAACTTAAATTTGTTTTATGGTCACCATAATTGTTTTGAGGCTGTCAAAATTGAATTTGTCCCATCAGACTAGTTTGATATCGTGTTTTCAATTCTGAAGCCTTGTTTTCAATTTTGCTAGCTCATTATTAATATTCCTTCCCATGAAATAATATGGAGTAAAGCATATCCACTAAATATTAGCATCGTTCTTAGTAACTAGCATAGGAATTCTTATTAACAAAGTAACATCTATTATTTTTCAAATGTTTAAATATTAATTTCTTTTGAAAAAGTATAAGATAATTTATTTAAGTCTTCAACAATTTCAAAAAGGATAAAAAAGTGTACAATTTTATATCCAAAAATTATCAATTCTGGTCATTTAGACCTCGCTGAACACGAATATAAAATCAGAATTGATTTTATCTTCAAAGCGCGCAAAGATACAAGAAATTTGAAGCTTTATTATAAGAACTGATGAGTGAGTGTGTTAAACATCGATTTTAAGGGTTTTCAAGGCAGCGGGAGAGGGTCAAGGAAATTCATGAGATGACCTGGAATTAAGCAAATCCACTAAATTTGCGCTCCAAAACAATAATGTAACACCGCAACACCAGATTAAAGTCATTTTCAAAAGTTATACGGGCGTCATTTTGTCAATATTTAATTTTTTTCTAAATTTGTCCTGAGCAGAACTCTTCCCCGGAAAAACTCAACTTGCAATTTATATTTCCAAGATACTACCAAAATTAACAATTCTGGTCATTTAGACCTCGCTGAACACGAATATAAAATCAGAATTGATTTATCTTCAAAAAGCGCAAAGATACAGCCATTTGAAGATCTATTATAAGAACTGATGAGTGAGTGTGTTAAACATCGATTTTAAGGGTTTTCAAGGCAGCGGGAGAGGGTCAAGGAAATTCATGAGATGACCTGGAATTAAGCAAATCCACTAAATTTGGGTCCTGATCAAGAGTGTAACACGAAACACCAGATACAAAGTAATTTTCAAAAGTTATAGGGGAGTCAAATTGTAGATTTTTAACTTTAATTATATTTTTTTTAAATTAAAACTGAAGTGATGAGATAACGAACTCCTTGACGAGATACGAATATATCCAATTTACATTTCTTAAAAATTATCTAAAGTAATGGATCTGTTAAATTAAATCTCGTTGAGCACAAATATAAAATTAGAATTGTCGTAACTCAAACAAGCAAAGTTATAGCCATTTGTAGCTTTGTTTTAGGGATTGTATCATTAAATAATTATAAATCCACGTTTCTTAATAAAATAAAATGTGAAAAATAAACTTCACTTACGAAAGATCAAGTCAATTAGAGAGTTAATTTATGTTAATATAACTTAAATTTATTATATGGTTACCATAATTGTTTTAGGGCTGTCAAAATTGAATTTGTAACATCAGACTATTTTGATAGCGTGTTTTCAATTCTCAAACCTTGTTTCAATTTTGCTAGCTCAGTATTAATATTCCTTCCCATGAAATAATATGGAGAAAAGCATATCCACTAAATATTAACATCGTTCTTAGTAACTAGCATAGGAATTCTTATTAACAAAGTAACATCTATTATTTTTCAAATGTTTAAATATTAATTTCTTTTGAAAAAGTATAAGATAATTTATTTAAGTCTTCAACAATTTCAAAAAGGATAAAAAAGTGTACAATTTTATATCCAAAAATTATCAATTCTAGTCATTTAGACCTCGCTGAACACGAATATAAAATCAGAATAGATTTATCTTCAAAGCGCGCAAAGATACAGCCATATTAAGTTATATTATAAGAACTGATGAGGGAGTGTGTTAAACATCGATTTTGAGGGTTTTCAAGGCAGCGGGAGAGGGTCAAGGAAATTCATGAGATGACCTGGAATTAAGCAAATCCACTAAATTTGGGCTCCTGAGCAAGAATGTAACACCGCAACACCAGATATAAAGTCATTTTCAAAAGTTATAGGGGCGTCATTTTGTCAATATTTAATTTTTTTCTAAATTTGTCCTGAGCAGAACTCTTCCCCGGAAAAACTCAACTTGCAATTTATTTTTCCAAGATACTCCCGAAATTATCAATTCTGGTCATTTAGACCTTGCTGAACACGAATATAAAATCAGAATTGATTTATCTTCAAAGCGCGCAAAGATACAGGCATTTGAATTTATTATAAGAACTGATGAGTGAGTGTGTTAAACAGCGATTTTTAGGGTTTTCAAGGCAGCGGGAGAGGGTCAAGGAAAATCCTGAGGCGACCTGGAATTAAGCAAATCCACTAAATTTGGGCTCCTGATCAAGAATGTAACACCGGAACACCAGATATATAGTCATTTTCAAAAGTTATAGGGGAGTCAAATTGTAGATTTTTAACTTTAATTATATTTTTTTTAAATTAAAACTGAAGTGATGAGATAACGAACTCCTTGACGAGATACGAATATATCCAATTTACATTTCTTAAAAATTATCTAAAGTAATGGATCTGTTAAATTAAATCTCGTTGAGCACAAATATAAAATTAGAATTGTCGTAACTTCAAAACAAGCAAAGTTATAGCCATTTGTAGCTTTGTTTTAGGGATTGTATCATTAAATATTTATAAATCCACGTTTCTTAATAAAATAAAATGTGAAAAATAAAGTTCACTTACGAAAGATCAAGTCAATTAGAGAGTTAATTTATGTTAATATAACTTAAATTTATTATATGGTTACCATAATTGTTTTAGGGCTGTCAAAATTGAATTTGTAACATCAGACTATTTTGATAGCGTGTTTTCAATTCTCAAACCTTGTTTCAATTTTGCTAGCTCAGTATTAATATTCCTTCCCATGAAATAATATGGAGAAAAGCATATCCACTAAATATTAACATCGTTCTTAGTAACTAGCATAGGAATTCTTATTAACAAAGTAACATCTATTATTTTTCAAATGTTTAAATATTAATTTCTTTTGAAAAAGTATAAGATAATTTATTTAAGTCTTCAACAATTTCAAAAAGGATAAAAAAGTGTACAATTTTATATCCAAAAATTATCAATTCTAGTCATTTAGACCTCGCTGAACACGAATATAAAATCAGAATTGATTTATCTTCAAAGCGCGCAAAAATACAACATGTGAAGCTTTATTATAAGAACTGATGAGTGAGTGTGTTAAACATCGATTTTCAGGGTTTCAAGGCAGCGGGAGAAGGTCAAGGAAATTCATGAGATGACCTGGAATTAAGCAAATCCACTAAATTTGGACTCCTAATCAAGAGTGTAACACTGGAACACCAAATATATAGTCATTTTCAAAAGTTATAGGGGGTCAATTTGTCCAATTTTTGATTTTTAAAATTTGGCCCAGGAGCCGAACCTTACCCCGGCAAAACTCAACTTAAAATTTATATTTCCCAAAAACTCCCCAAAATATCAATTCTGGTCATTTTGACCTCGCTGAACACGAATATAAAATCAGAATTGATTTATCTTAAAAACGCGCAAAGATACAGACAATTGAAGTTTTATTATAAGAACTGATGAGTGAGTGTGTTAAACATCGATTTTTAGTGTTTTCATGTCAGCGGAAGAGGGTCAAGGAAATTTATGAGATGACCTGGAATTAAGCAAATCCACTAAATTTGGGCTCCTGATCAAGAGTGTGACACTGGAACACCAAATATATAATTCATTTTCAAAAGTTATAGTGGAGTCAAATTGTAGATTTTTAACTTTAATTATATTTTTTTTAAATTAAAACTGAAGTGATGAGATAACGAACTCCTTGACGAGATACGAATATATCCAATTTACATTTCTTAAAAATTATCTAAAGTAATGGATCTGTTAAATTAAATCTCGTTGAGCACAAATATAAAATTAGAATTGTCGTAACTTCAAAACAAGCAAAGTTATAGCCATTTGTAGCTTTGTTTTAGGGATTGTATCATTAAATATTTATAAATCCACGTTTCTTAATAAAATAAAATGTGAAAAATAAAGTTCACTTACGAAAGATCAAGTCAATTAGAGAGTTAATTTATGTTTTTAATATAACTTAAATTTATTATATGGTTACCATAATTGTTTTAGGGCTGTCAAAATTGAATTTGTAACATCAGACTATTTTGATAGCGTGTTTTCAATTCTCAAACCTTGTTTCAATTTTGCTAGCTCAGTATTAATATTCCTTCCCATGAAATAATATGGAGAAAAGCATATCCACTAAATATTAACATCGTTCTTAGTAACTAGCATAGGAATTCTTATTAACAAAGTAACATCTATTATTTTTCAAATGTTTAAATATTAATTTCTTTTGAAAAAGTATAAGATAATTTATTTAAGTCTTCAACAATTTCAAAAAGGATATAAAGGTGTACAATTTTATATCCAAAAATTATCATTTCTAGTTATTAGACCTCGCTGAACACGAATATAAAATCAGAATTAATTAATATTCAAAACGCGCAGAGATACAGGCAATTGAAGTTTTATTATAAGAACTGATGAGTGAGTATGTTAAACATCGATTTTTAGGATTTCAAGGCAGCGGGAGAGGGTCAAGGAAATTCATGAGATGACCTGGAATGAAGCAAATCCACTAAATTTGGGCTCCTGATCAAGAATGTAACACCGCAACACCAGATATAAAGTCATTTTCAAAAGTTATAGGGGCGTCATTTTGTCAATATTTAATTTTTTTCTAAATTTGTCCTGAGCAGAACTCTTCCCCGGAAAAACTCAACTTGCAATTTATTTTTCCAAGATACTCCCGAAATTATCAATTCTGGTCATTTAGACCTTGCTGAACACGAATATAAAATCAGAATTGATTTATCTTCAAAGCGCGCAAAGATACAGGCATTTGAAGATTTATTATAAGAACTGATGAGTGAGTGTGTTAAACATCGATTTTTAGGGTTTTCAAGGCAGTGGGTGAGGGTCAAGGAAATTCATGAGATGACCTGGAATTAAGCAAATCCACTAAATTTGGGTCCTGATCAAGAGTGTGACACTGGAACACCAGATATATAGTCATTTTCAAAAGTTATAGTGGAGTCAAATTGTAGATTTTTAACTTTAATTATATTTTTTTTAAATTAAAACTGAAGTGATGAGATAACGAACTCCTTGACGAGATACGAATATATCCAATTTACATTTCTTAAAAATTATCTAAAGTAATGGATCTGTTAAATTAAATCTCGTTGAGCACAAATATAAAATTAGAATTGTCGTAACTTCAAAACAAGCAAAGTTATAGCCATTTGTAGCTTTGTTTTAGGGATTGTATCATTAAATATTTATAAATCCACGTTTCTTAATAAAATAAAAATAAAATGTGAAAAATAAAGTTCACTTACGAAAGATCAAGTCAATTAGATAGTTAATTTATGTTTAATATAACTTAAATTTATTATATGGTTGCCATAATTGTTTTAGGGCTGTCAAAATAGAATTTGTAACATCAGACTTTTTTGAAAGCGTGTTTTCAATTTTGAAACCTTGTTTTCAATTTAGCTAGCTCATTATAAATATTCCTTCCCATGAAATAATATGGAGTAAAGCATATCCACTAAATATTAGCATCGTTCTTAGTAACTAGCATAGGAATTCTTATTAACAAAGTAACATCTATTATTTTTCAAATGTTTAAATATTAATTTCTTTTGAAAAAGTTTAAAATAATTTAAATGAGTCTTCGACAATTTCAAAAAGGACATTAAAGTGTTAAATACCATAGCCAGAAAATATTAATTCTAGTTTTTTAGACCTCGCTGATCACGAATATCGAATCAGAATCGATTTATCCTCAAAACGTGCAAAGTTATAGCCATTTGAAGTTTTAATATAGGAATTGATGAGTGAGTATGTTAATCATAGATTTTTAGGGTTTTCAAGGCAGTGGGAGAGGGTCACGGAAATTCATGAGGTTATCTGGAATTAAGCAAATCCACTAAATTTGGGCTCCTGATCTCAAGAGTGTGAACACCGCAACACCAGATATAAAGTCATTTTCAAAAGTTATAGGGGCGTCATTTTGTCAATATTTAATTTTTTTCTAAATTTGTCCTGAGCAGAACTCTTCCCCGGAAAAACTCAACTTGCAATTTATTTTTCCAAGATACTCCCGAAATTATCAATTCTGGTCATTTAGACCTTGCTGAACACGAATATAAAATCAGAATTGATTTATCTTCAAAGCGCGCAAAGATACAGGCATTTGAAGATTTAATTATAAGAACTGATGAGTGAGTGTGTTAAACATCGATTTTTAGGGTTTTCAAGGCAGTGGGTGAGGGTCAAGGAAATTCATGAGATGACCTGGAATTAAGCAAATCCACTAAATTTGGGTCCTGATCAAGAATGTAACACCGCAACACCAGATATAAAGTCATTTTCAAAAGTTATAGGGGCGTCATTTTGTCAATATTTAATTTTTTTCTAAATTTGTCCTGAGCAGAACTCTTCCCCGGAAAAACTCAACTTGCAATTTATTTTTCCAAGATACTCCCGAAATTATCAATTCTGGTCATTTAGACCTTGCTGAACACGAATATAAAATCAGAATTGATTTATCTTCAAAGCGCGCAAAGATACAGGCATTTGAAGATTTTATTATAAGAACTGATGAGTGAGTGTGTTAAATAGCGATTTTTAGGGTTTTCAAGGCAGCGGGAGAGGGTCAAGGAAAATCTTGAGGCGACCTGGAATTAAGCAAATCCACTAAATTTGGGCTCCTGATCAAGAGTGTGACACCGGAACACCAGATATATAGTCATTTTCAAAAGTTATAGTGGAGTCAAATTGTAGATTTTTAACTTTAATTATATTTTTTTTAAATTAAAACTGAAGTGATGAGATAACGAACTCCTTGACGAGATACGAATATATCCAATTTACATTTCTTAAAAATTATCTAAAGTAATGGATCTGTTAAATTAAATCTCGTTGAGCACAAATATAAAATTAGAATTGTCGTAACTTCAAAACAAGCAAAGTTATAGCCATTTGTAGCTTTGTTTTAGGGATTGTATCATTAAATAATTATAAATCCACGTTTCTTAATAAAATAAAATGTGAAAAATAAACTTCACTTACGAAAGATCAAGTCAATTAGAGAGTTAATTTATGTTTAATATAACTTAAATTTATTATATGGTTACCATAATTGTTTTAGGGCTGTCAAAATTGAATTTGTAACATCAGACTATTTTGATAGCGTGTTTTCAATTCTCAAACCTTGTTTCAATTTTGCTAGCTCAGTATTAATATTCCTTCCCATGAAATAATATGGAGAAAAGCATATCCACTAAATATTAACATCGTTCTTAGTAACTAGCATAGGAATTCTTATTAACAAAGTAACATCTATTATTTTTCAAATGTTTAAATATTAATTTCTTTTGAAAAAGTATAAGATAATTTATTTAAGTCTTCAACAATTTCAAAAAGGATATAAAGGTGTACAATTTTATATCCAAAAATTATCATTTCTAGTTATTTAG
Source organism: Oxytricha trifallax (assembly GCA_000711775.1). Classification (NCBI taxonomy): domain Eukaryota; phylum Ciliophora; class Spirotrichea; order Sporadotrichida; family Oxytrichidae; genus Oxytricha; species Oxytricha trifallax. The sequence continues at coordinate 19,830 of ARYC01018409.1, forward strand.
ACCTCGCTGAACACGAATATAAAATCAGATTTGATTTATCTTCAAAGCCGCAAAGATACAGCCATTCTAAGTTTTATTATAAGAACTGATGTGTGAGTGTGTTAAACATCGATTTTAAGGGTTTTCAAGGCAGCGGGAGAGGGTCAAGGAAATTCATGAGATGACATGGAATTAAGTAAATCTACTAAATTTGGGCTCCTGATCAAGAATGTAACACCGCAACACCAGATATAAAGTCATTTTCAAAAGTTATAGGGGCGTCATTTTGTCAATATTTAATTTTTTTCTAAATTTGTCCTGAGCAGAACTCTTCCCCGGAAAAACTCAACTTGCAATTTATTTTTCCAAGATACTCCCGAAATTATCAATTCTGGTCATTTAGACCTTGCTGAACACGAATATAAAATCAGAATTGATTTATCTTCAAAGCGCGCAAAGATACAGGCATTTGAAGATTTATTATAAGAACTGATGAGTGATTGTGTTAAACATCGATTTTCAGGGTTTTCAAGGCAGCGGGAGAGGGTCAAGGA
>ARYC01018410.1:0-11979 GCA_000711775.1 Oxytricha trifallax
GTGTCTGTAACAAACATCATCTATTAAATCGGTTATCGATTGGTAGAAGGTGAATTATTTTAGAAGTTTAATATCTTTTATGAGTATAATTCTGATCATTGTATTAGGCCTCACTTCGACTCTAAATATTCTCTGCGGATTAAAAGATATTTCCTGATAAAGGCGAGATGAGAAGACAAGTTGTCAAAGGATTAAATAGGTTTTAATAAAGACACAAAGAAAAGTTAAAAGTTAAAACTATCAAACAAATTTATCAAATATAAGCGAGCGTCTTTTATTAGCATCTCACTTTGATATAACCATAATTTCAATAGAGGAGACCTTCTGCTCCTTGTCATCATCTTCCTTCTTCTCCTCCTCCTTCTTCTCCTCTTCCTGAGTTGAACAGACGACACCCTCTTCGTCAAGCATCCACATCTTGGACTTCAAGAAGTCGGTAGTGAGATCTTCTTCATCCTCAACGATCAATTTAGCTTCTTGCTCTTGCATTAAGCCATTCCATCGTAGGATAAGTGAAGGCCCATTCAAGAGTGAGAGTTTTCTTGGGCCCTTAAGATGTTTAAGTGGTGATTCTCTTGATCTTGAAGCTCTCCTGGAACCCAATAGTCAACTAGATCTGTCCCTTAAAATGGAGAGGCTTGTAATCTGAGACATTGAAGGCTTGGAGGTGCTCTGCAAGTTCATCTTGGTTCACCATACACTGGAAGTTTGACTTGATGCCAAGGGGAATAAACAATACATCTCCGTCAGGGAAAGTCTGGATCGCCTTCTCGATAGTTTCATCGGCAGGGATTTTGTAGTCGGAGAAATCTCCCTCCGCTTGCACTTTAGTTTCCTCCTGGTCAGCATCCTCATAGTCATCGTCCTCGTCGTCGTCATGGTCTTCGTCGTCATAGGAACCTTCGTCGCTCTCTCCAGTGTGATGCCCTTTCAAAAGATAGTAGTAGAGATAGCCAAGTGAGAAATATCTCAAGGTCCTTTTGATTTAAAAAAGGTTTTGGGATACCATCTTATGGAAAGCTGCATCCTCAAGTTAGTAGAGGGGTTAACACTCACGCTCCTAAGTGAAGTCGATACCAGCGATATCCTCGTTCAGTCTGTCCTCTTTCATAGGAGACATCAAAGCCAGATATGTAGAAATGAGTTTGCTGTTTTCAAATTCCATTTGATTTATTATTATAATTTGACTAGCAGAATTCTCAGTAAAGATAATAATATCAGGGCTTTAATTAATCATAGAAAGATCGGACAGTTTAATTGTATATTGTTTCAAGATTTATATAAGTGTAACAAACATCACTCTCAGTTTTATAAGTCTGAGGCTCTGTAATTTTAGTGAAAATACTGATTAAAAGAAAGATATAGGATTATTAATAGCAGTAATACAGATTCCCTAACTTAACTCAAACCAATAATCAAACAATTCCTTTGAACTAGAGTGCAACCCCGTCCTAGAGATAAACTCTAGGAAAGAGCTGCTGAGATTTTCGCAGTTAAAAGTAAATTTATTTGCTGTGCTGCTACTAGTCTCTCAAAAATAATTAAAAAGGGAGAAAAATAATAGAAATAAAGCCTAGCTTACTTACCTTACCAGTAGTTAACTGATGAAGTAAAGTAACTGGGCAGTACTACTATTTATTGTTCTCTGCTTTCTCTGTAAAAGTACTTATAAAAAGTTAAAAAGTAAAAAGTTCTAGGTGAGAGAGGTTTAAGTTTCAGCCTAAATTTTTTAGGCTGGTTAATTTTTATTAGTAAAGTGCCAAACTACTGGCTTTACTTAAGAAAACTTAAAAACCAAGAAACTGCTGTTTGGGATACTGCCTGAGCCGATTTACGCTTAAAGCTTTTTTAGGCTTCTCTACAGTCAGGGTGAGTACCTAGGCCAATAAGAAGTTTACTTAGGTGAAAGTTTTAATTAGTTACTAGTGTAACTCCTTAAATTAACGGTAGTTTAAGACTTTAAAGGTTTTGATTAAACCAAGGCAACTTAAAGGAGTTGATTTAGGGTAACAAGTATCTTAGACTTTTTTAATAATCAAAAGAAAATCTCTCAGGACCTTTGGGTCACCCGTTTGAATATTCAAATTCGTCGTCCTCGAAACGAGGTTAAATTCGATTCATTTTATAATTAATTTACGATTTATCGTCCTTGCCCGACATCGATTGGCGAAAAATCTGCGGAGGAATGTAGCCTGAGAGTCATGTCACTGTGCAAGTTTAAAATCTTCTTTAAAACTGATCGTTTGTTTATTTGATACGATTCAGATTCTTTAATTAATTACCATGCCAGACATTGATTAGCGAAACGCGAAGTTGAAAACATCCAGTGATTGCAACACTGCGATTGTACTAGAGCAAATGTAGCTTCTAAGTCATGTCACTGCCGCTCTTAATTAATTAAATACCCTAAACTGATCATTTGTTTCCTCTGTAATGATTAGACTTGCTCTTTAATTATTAAAAAATCAAAATCCAGTTGTTCTAAATTTTCAAAAAATCAAAATCTCGAGTTGCAAATAATCAAAAGAAGGCCTTCAGTGTTACTCATAATTAAAATCAAAACCAGTAGATCTAGATCTTCATTAAAACTAAATCAGTAAGTAAGTAAATTTTAAATTCTTTTTAAATTAAATCAAGGGTTCTGTTATTACGTTTACTTGGGTTCTTTATTAATGTTTCTTGGGTTCTGTTACTTTGTTACTTGGGTTCTCTTTAAAAAAATTTACTGCTACTTTAAAAATCTCTGTTACTTTGTACTTGTAATTAAAATTAAATTCGTAAAGCCTGGCCAGGCTACTAAAGCAAAATTAAAATTTTTAAATTTCCTAAAGGGTTCTTGGAGTTCTAAATGATTTGTTACTGTTACTTTGGTTCTTACTGTTACTTTGGGTTCTTGTTTGTTTTTAAATTGGGTTCTTAGATTTTTACTTGTTTCTTAATGTTACTTTGAGGGTTCTTACTTGTTACTGTTTTAAAATTTTTAATGATTTAATTAAACCCTTATTGTTTTGTTTTAAAAATTCGAATAGTGGCCACTATTCCCCCAAGCTTAAAGTTTCTTAACCCTAGCTTAAATTTTACCAACTAAAAAATTAGAAAGACTTTCGTGAGTAGTACTAGCCTTTTGAGCTTTTTGATTTTTTTTACTTTTTAGATCTTGACTTTTAGTTAGTGTAACAAACATCACTTGACTTTTAAACTTAAAACTTGATTTTAATTAAATAGCTGTTAGCTTTAAAAAACTTAGTAAACTTAGTAAACTTCTAGCGTTTTTGATTTTTAAATTTTTAACTACAACTACTGGGCTAAAGCCAACTTTTAGGTCAATTAGGGATATAGGTAGGTAATATAAGCTGATAGCTGAATTTTCTGTAGAAATGTTTACAAACCAGTAAAACCTGAAATGCTGCCAAAATTTTCATTTTAGTACATCAAATTGTTAAGGTACTTAAAAAGACTAAAAGTCTAGTTTGGCCTTTGAAAACGTAAAATTTGTCCTCAAGCCGATTAGCAGGGCTTAAGGATAGAAACCAGAACTTAGAGAAATCTTGAGTTGGTAGGGTAAAATAGGGTGGTTGAAGAAAATTGGGGTAGAAGAGAGCTGGGCTTATAGTTTTAAAATTATTTAGGTTGAGAAGTTTGTTACAAACTTAAATTAAATTTATAGTAGGTACTTAAAACTGGCAATTTATAGGGCAATAATCCAATAAATTTAATAATATCTTAATAAAACCAGGATTTTTAAAACTTGGATGAAATTGGTGAAAATTAAATAGAGAGGAGAGAATTAATATAAGAGAAAATTAGGGAGGAGAGTGCAGTGAGTTGATTTAAAACTTGTTATAAAAACTAAATAATCATTCTTGCTACAAATATACTTAAACTTGGGAAATAACTTGTGGAAATTATCTTCATTAAGCTTTTAAACGCCTTTCAAAGGAATGGTAGGATATTAGCTTGGTTGGAGTTAGTAGAATTTTTCTTAGGTTGATTCATATTTTATTATGAAGCTTTGTTTTGAGACTAAGGCATCTTGGGTGTCCCTTTGTGAGACTAGGTTGCTTCAGTTGAAAGTACCAACGTCTAATTCTTGTTGTTGAATTCATCAGTTTTAGAATTGATATCATTAAGGTTTAGATTATTTCCTGCTTAGAAATCAAAGTCATTGAATTATTAATTATCATGTTTATTATGGAACATTCGACTTCCACCAAGGTTTTTAAAGTAAGAGTTCTATTTTTGGTTATGGTGACCTACGGATGCTTTCACTTGATTATGTATAGGTTGTTTATAAATTCCATTACTAGGAAAGATTGGAGGTTATGTAGTGAAATAGCTGTCTTTCTCAAAATCTCAGTGGTCCCTGGGTATGCTTGCATCGCTCTCTTAGAAATTCTAAGATCTTTGTTGATTAAATCTATTTGGTTCATACTCGTCTTCACTTTAATCTTCGTCATAATCTTCTCCTACTTCTTCATCATCATTATGAATCGCTTATTGATTGCCTGAGTCCTCTTAGTGCTGCTTCTGATCTCTTGTGTCAAGTGCAAAACCACCTCCTTCAATTTGCTGATGTTAATCGTTGATTCTATTTGAAGGATCATTTTGATCAATGAGCTGGTCTTTTTGTTTAGTGTTGGTGCCTAACATCTATTAAACTAATTTAATCTCTTTTGAATTATTAGTCACAGGATCATTCTGTTAACTATTCTTTTGCACCTTCTTCTTTGCTTTGCTCTTTTTATTATTTAGCGTCTAACTCTTGAGTTTGCTGAAAGGTTCAACTTATAATTTATTCTATTATATCTAAGTTGGAGTGAGTTAAAGACTGTTTGATTAGAATTGATTGATTTAAGCAGTACCCGTGTTAAATTGTTGTTATGGAGAAATGTTGTATTTCGGTGTCTGACTCATAATCCCTCCACCACAATGTTTCTTTAGAGAGGAGGAAGAGGAGTCCTGTCCACTTTTTATCTATGACAAGTTCTGGAGAGTTTATTTGCTTGCAAGTTGGCTTTAGTTTAGCTGCTTTAAACTTAGCTTTGTATCTCTTTTTCTTTGAGAATCTGAAAAGCTTTATTGATTTTACAAAGTGTAGCTACCATCAACCCGATTCCTTTATGGAGTGAGTAGGTCATTATCATTATGCGCATATGTGAGTGAAAGCTATCTCTATCTTTTCCCCAATATATTATATTCGCTCAGGCTGTTTTCCTACTTTAGTTGCTTGTGAGTATTCCATTAGTATTATTATTGAACTGTTAAACAAAGCTGGTCCATATTAGAGATGCTGAACTTATGCACGCTGCCGCTGTAACATTTTTTCAGTTCCTGAGAGCTTACAGGAAAAGTCTCTAATTTTACTACACAGTAGTCATCATAAGGTCGATAATTTAAGGTTTTGAGTGCACTATTGTCCAAAGGCCTCAATTTAGTTAATTTCTCAAACAGGCGCAAGTACTTGTAATTATGGTAAGGATCTTATAACTTTGAACTTTGATGGAAACTTTCAGTTTTTGTATTTTGTTCAAACTATTATTTCCTCTTGTCAACATCATCAATTATATCTTCAGTAAAACTGTCTTTAGTTCTGGAATATTCTAGCAAATTATATGTTGCAGAATTGAATGATCTCTCTTCAGAACAAAGTAAAACATTGAGGATATTGTATCGTAAGTCAAATGGTATTTCATAATTCAGTTGAATATCCTCTTTCAATGCATTGTCTTCTATCTTATTTAATTTTTCTTTTCTATACACAAAGTTAGGAAATTCAATAACTTACAATGATAATATAGACTCGAATACTTAAGGGACAATTTTAAGAAGGGTTTAACGGAGAGTTTTTTATATCTGTATAAGTAGAGATTCTATAGACTTAGACTCGTAGGTTTTCTTCCCTTCAAATGTTTTATTGAATTCTTTCATAATTTGAACTGATTATATCATTGAGTCCAGACAGTATGCTAAACTATAATCTTGAGAATAGTAATCAATATATTTTTGCACTTTTTCCCATTAAGTTTCTATAGGAAGTTAAACACAAATACTTACTTAGCTATAACCCATTGAGTTTTTTGGCAAAATTCCTGAAACTTTGTACATTATCTCTATTTTCGGGCTTAATTTAGTTGTATTTATATTGAGTATCCTCATAATATGAATAACTGTCTAACTTTGGGGTTGCCATAGTGTCAATAAGTATCATCATATACTTTTCTCCTCTTCTGATATCTGCTACACAATAATCTAACTCTTGAAAGTTATAACTATAAAAAGTTAAGGCTTTGTATATTTACCAACTAAAGAATTTGACATAAAAGTCTCTTAGTCTATACTAGTAATCCGCAGGAATTTAATAGATAGTTTAAGGAGGCTCTTAATCCTAGAGTTACACTGAGTAGAACCTTATCATATACGGCTTGCTGAGGCCTATATCGAATTCTTCACTTGCAAATAACTCATCAATCAGGTTTTCAATTATTTGCTCTTCTTTACCTTTAACTACTTCAAGTCTTTAGGGTATCTGTATAATTCCTCTCCTCATCGACATGGCCACTAGATAATAATCTTAATTTTCTCTTACAACGGCGAATTGTGATCTAGGGATAGGATTATCACTGTAAAAGTAAATGAGCTCCACAATTATTGAATTCTCTCCGAATACGTAATCACAAAAATTATCCCTATTGCAGTAATGAAGTTTATAGATAGAAGGAAACATCTCCAAATTCTATTCTTCTGTATATTTTTCCAATATCCTAATTACTTTAAACGTTGAAGTTTGAAATTGAAGACTAAGGATTGAAGTACTTAGCATAGTGGAAAAACCAGTGGGTTTAAAAAACACTCACTGGTTATATCTTCAGGCTTTGAAGAATAAAATGCGGCTAAGAGCATGAAAGTCGCTCTTAAATCATTATAAACCGGTCCATTACAGAGTATATTTAACAGTCCAAGAAGTTCATTGGGGTATGAATAATTCTAGGGGTTCTTATGTATCTAAGGCTTGAAAACGTAATCTGAATTGAAAGCCTAATGATAATTTCTATGCTAGAAAAATTTGGTCATTTTACTCTATTTAGATATTTAATGCCTAAAAGAGGTATGCATAAGGCGATGTTAGTTACAGTCGAAGAATGGTGATCCGGTGAACATTTCCTTCTTATCTACATCACTATGTTCATTAATATATTTATTGAAGTTGATAGCGTGATCCAGAGTGCCCATTAAATGTAATGTCTCAGATTCAGAGAATTACGGAGTAGGAAAATCACGTATTTCAAATTGGTGTAATGTACTATCATAATCCTTATCAGCTAATATATTTGCTTTGTAATTCAAGGATAATTTCTTTTAAGCTTTTATTTCAAGACGATCATAATTTTTAGTTTAAGCTTTAAACTTTGAAGCTTTTGTAATTGAATCCTTGCTCGTTAGTTTATAGCTATCGGGATCTTTTTCAATAGCTGCACCCGATTCTCTTTTTTAGAAATAAATTTCATCTGAAACAAGACCCTTATTTTATTAAATAATCTTCTCTTCGTAAGTTATTGACTGCTTTTTGTTTCTTTCAGATAATGATCGCTTTTTAGAAGCAGTCCTACATTTTTTTTACTTTTCTATTCTTTCCTAATCGACCAAATCTATATTGAACACATTGTTTACAGCCATGTTAGTGTTTTTGATTGTAGCGGTGGCAAGCCAATATTTTTGTTTTATGAATTCGTTCGGCTTTTCCTAGAACATTTTTAAAAGTTATTAACAGGAATCTGCTTGTTATTTATAAGTGAGCGGATTCACTCTTAATTTATTGATTAGAGTTTGATAATCGAGGAGTTAATCCTCTAAATAAACTAAATTGCATGGGTATCTTTATTCAGAAGTTTAGGTTATTTGTAAGTGACCTGCGTCATGGTGTCCAGAACTTAACCAATATCCTAATAATCAACTTCATTATCATCAGAATCAATCAATGCTAAATTTAGTTTGAATTTTCGATTTTGATTGTTATTAGGATTCTAATTCATTATTGAAGATACTAAATTAGAAGCATATTAATCTTGTTCGATAGATTGATTAAGAAGATCCTTTTAGTTGATTTTATAGGCATTCAAATTATCATTATTCTAGAAGTTTTGAATATCGTTCCCTTCTTCATTGTGATATTAACCCTCAATATTTAAATTGATTTCGACATTCATCTTGATTTTAGTATCTTATTCTTGCTACTCTTGCTAGTCCTTTTCTTATTCTAAGCTGTTCATATTATATGATTGACGAATTCTACATTTGCTTAACATATGTCTTTTTACTTTACGAATCATGAATTGAATAAATACTCATCTAAATTATTGTATTTTTCATAAGCTTTGAAGTAATCAGCATTATGGTCAAAGCGTATGAATTTTAAATCAGTGATCTTGGTAGTTAGTATATTCTTAGAGATTTTCACAATTTTAATACACTGAAATGAAGTGTTATTTAACTATTTGCTTGAAAGAGCATTTATAAAAGGTAGAATTGCAAGTTGGTTAAGTTCAAGCTCGCTTTACTAGAAGACTTCATTTAACGGCTAATCAAGTTGTTGATGAAAATAGCGTGAAGTGCTCGCATCAAGATTTTGAAGAAGTCCTCATTTCATAAATCTGGGCTTTCTATAAGTTTATCAAAATAGCAGAGAAGAAGCTCAGTTGCATTATCATCATGAGAAACAAGAAACTCAAAAATGGTACCTTTCCATTCTAATAAATCCTGTCCTTCTACGAACTTGCATGACAAAGAATAAAGTCCTATTATTTCAAGAGGAGAGTCACCTTCTTTATATGCATATGAAATCTGTCCCACATCATTTGGTAGTAATTAAAATACTGCTTGGTCACCAATCGATTATTGCATTCCTTCCATTTTAATTTATAATTAAAATACTAAAGATATCTATTTATATTCTTAATGATATTAGAATATAATAAATTTGATCAAGCTTCATCTCTAATTATACCTAGAAATAAATGAAGATCTAAAAAACAGATAACTAGAATACACGAATAAACTCACACCCTAACGAAGAGTCTAAGAATGGATCTTAATCAGAAATTTCTTGCTCATAGCAGTCGATATTAAGCGATGATTTTCTTATTTCTAATGCCTTATCTGTAATTAAACCAAGCAAAGTTAAGGCTTAAGAGAAATCTATTGTTAAATGGACTCCTGTCGTGCTTGGTAAATTATTCCCAAACGTTATTTAGTCAAAAAAAATCAAATACAATTCTGGATAACTGCTAAACAGTGGCGAAGTCCCTGTACAAATCTAGAAGCTAACAGGTGGAGCAATCATAAAACTTCCTAAGAAAAAATTCAAGAATAGTTAGCTAGCAATGTTGATGTTTGTTACATATAAAATGATGAGGAGCTTTGCAAATTCCTTGAAGCTTACCTTCAAAGTTTTCGACTTGCCAGAATCAGGAATAAACCAGTTATGAATAATTAAGAAAGCGACACAAGCAAAAATATTACAGGAGGATGCAAAGTTAATTAGTAACGAGGAGCTCTTAGAGGGAGTCAAAATTTAATAGATGCTCTCAACGAGACAATTAAATAAAAAGGCAAATCCTAGAAGTTAAGTAGCAATCCTTTTTTGAAGAAAAGAGAAGCTAAGCTCGCATGTAAGAAATTAGAGGTTATTAATCTATACTATAATGAGCAATTAAAACCTCGTCAAGTGGCTAAGAAATTGAAGATGGATGTGGATGTTGTATACAAGACTATCGAAAAGTTCAAGTACGAGGTCAAGCATAAGATTCTTGATCCTGAACCACAAAAGAAAGTGGGTAGAAAAGGGGTTTGTGGGAACTAGCTCTTGCTTGATTCTATACAGGCCTACCTAGAACAGAACGGAATTTACGAAGTTACAGGATAGAAGCTTCATAATTATTTATTAAACCTGGCTCAAACAAAGCCAGAGTGTAAGCTACTTAAGGTGCTTTGCGTTACCACTCTTCAAAAGATTCTGTGAGATAAGTTCCATCTAAGATATGGGAAAACTCAGGCTGCTAATACAAAGTATAGAGACCCAAACTTCAATGAGAAGAGGCTCTGGATTAGCAGGTTGTTGGCTCAGTTCTTATATGAGGATGCAGTTATCATTTCAGTTGATGAGAGCAACTTCCGATCGACTCGATGCCCTCAAAGTAATGGAGCTTCAACATTAAAGATATGCATCGAGATTCTGCAAAATTACAGAAGCGATAAAACAGGTTGCAAAATGATAGCATGATCCTCGCTAGCGATGACAAACTTTTGTATGGAAAAATGCTCCTCAAAATGGATCAAAGTTCTGATTCTTCAACTTCAAAATTCTCAGAGAGCTTACACCTGGAAAAAATCGAAAATGTTGGGGAATAATTAGAGAAGGTTTCAAATTCATTTGACTTAGGGTTTTCTTAAAATTGTAATTAAAATGTTGGAAATATTAAAGGTGGAAAATTCGGTGTGGCTAAGTCAATTTCGTAAGCAATTAGCAATTTTGCAATGAAAAGCTTTATAGGATCTAAGGTAGGATAGGGGTTTAAGAAATATCCTAGACTCCAAAGAATCTTGTCAGCACTCCAATCTAAATTCATGGAGCGAAAGTTCTTAGGGGGTCAAAGTAGTCATCGAAAAAACCAGTAATTATAGTTAGAAAACCATTGAAAATACTAAGGTAATTATTAATGCATAATACTTTTAGGGAAATCCATAACTGAAACCATTAAAAAAGCAACTTCAGACCCCTTCAATGAAAACTCGGCTTGCATTTACAAAGGATCTCTCCCCGATATTAGAGGTCCCTGAGACCTCCAATTAGAAATTCAGCTTGACTAAAACTTTTCAGAGTTTCCGCATAAATAGTTCAGTGAAATCAGTGGTGTCTGAAGACAATTCAGCTTCAAAAGTGAAGAGTGGTTTAACTCCTATTCTCGATAAAATATCAAAACTAAAACTGGAATCTTCGAGGAAGAAGTCTATTGACCTAGGTGCCGAAACCAAGTTGGAAAGTCGGTTTGCGGTCACTCCTAGGAAATTAAAACTCTCAAGTAGCTTCCAAAAAGACTCATCGAACCCTGGGTCAGAGCAGGGAAACTTGCAGAGTGAAAGGGGCTCTTACTAAAAGCTTTGGCCCCAGCTATTTATAGACCTTCACTTGAAAAGCATTAAGGAATACTAGAGCGAGATGAAGCAGAACCTGGGACACTATGGGATGAAAGTGAGAGAGATGTCAATTAAGAAAAGCTCAACTAAGAGATAGCAATTCTCAATGTCTTATATTGCTGCGATTTCCTAGGATAGAATTATCTCCAGTCAAGTGATAGAAGGAGCTTTTTACTCAGTTCTCTTTGAAAACTTTATCTACCATACCTTACGCAGTGTAAGAACTGACAAAGAACTACACTCGAAGAAAGTGGTCCTGCTGATGGACAACGCAGTCATTCATAAATATTCAGAGATGTTAGCCACAGCCAGAAAGTTTAAAGTGAATGTGCTCTTCAACGCCGAATACTCGCCTTGGCGCAATCCAATTGAGCAGTTATTCTCCTTTACAAAGAAGGAGATGAAGATGGACACTATTCAGAACAAGTAAGTTTTAATGGGCTTTACACTTTTAGGCAGCAATTAGTGAAGAGGGTTGCTGAAATCGTTCAGAATTTAAGAAAAGAAGACATCTAGGGGATGTGGGCATTCAGTATCAAGAAGTGGATTCACACTCTTCGGTTCGGTTTTGTGTGATGATGTTTGTTTCATAGCTGAAGTAGTGTATAAAACCTGTTTCCATTTACTATTTCCCCTGTCATATCAGTTTTAAATTCATCGCAGATTATTATAATTAATAACACTATTTTATATTTTACTTAAAAATGTCCTAATTCACTCTTTACAACACTCAATTCTAAAATACTGCTTCTATTTCACATTTGCACTCTTAAAATAGCCACTTCCTTC
>ARYC01018412.1:0-11033 GCA_000711775.1 Oxytricha trifallax
CCATTCTGTTAATTATTCTTTTGCATCTTCTTCTTTGCTTTGTTCTTTTTCTTAATTAGCGTCTAACTCTTGAGTTTGTTGAAAGGTTCAACTTATATTGATTCTATTATATCTAAGTTGGAGTGAGTTAAAGACTGTTTGATTAGAATTGATTGATTTAAGCAGTACCCGTGTTAAATTGTTGTTATGGAGAAATGTTGTATTTCGGTGTCTGACTCATAATCCCTCCACCACTATGTTTCTTTAGAGAGGAGGAAGAGGAGTCCTGTCCACTTTTTATCTATGACAAGTTCTGGAGAGTTTATTTGCTTGCAAGTTGGCTTTAGTTTAGCTGCTTTAAACTTAGCTTTGTATCTCTTTTTCTTTGAGAATCTGAAAAGCTTTATTGATTTTACAAAGTGTAGCTACCATCAACCCGATTCCTTTATGGAGTGAGTAAGTCATTATCATTATGCGCATATGTGAGTGAAAGCTATCTCTATCTTTGCCACAATATATTATATTCGCTCAGGCTGTTTTCCTACTTTAGTTGCTTGTGAGTATTCCATTAGTATTATTATTGAACTGTTAAACAAAGCTAGTCCATATTAGTGATGCTGAACTTATGCACGCTGCCGCTGTAACATTTTTTCAGTTCCTGAGAGCTTACAGGAAAAGTCTCTAATTTTACTACACAGTAGTCATCATAAGGTCGATTAGAATTTAAGGTTTTGAGTGCACTATTGTCCAAAGGCGTCAATTTAGTTAATTTCTCAAACAGGCGCAAGTACTTGTAATTATGGTAAGGATCTTATAACTTTGAACTTTGATGGAAACTTTCAGTTTTTGTATTTTGTTCAAACTATTATTTCCTCTTGTCAACATCATCAATTATATCTTCAGTAAAACTGTCTTTAGTTCTGGAATATTCTAGCAAATTATATGTTGCAGAATTGAATGATCTCTCTTCAGAACAAAGTAAAACATTGAGGATATTGTATCGTAAGTCAAATGGTATTTCATAATTCAGTTGAATATCTCTTTCAATGCATTGTCTTCTATCTTATTTAATTTTTCTTTTCTATACACAAAGTTAGGAAATTCAATAACTTACAATGATTATATAGACTCGAATACTTAAGGGACAATTTTAAGAAGGGTTTAACGGAGAGTTTTTTATATCTGTATAAGTAGAGATTCTATAGACTTAGACTCGTAGGTTTTCTTCCCTTCAAATGTTTTATTGAATTCTTTCATAATTTGAACTGATTATATCATTGAGTCCAGACAGTATGCTAAACTATAATCTTGAGAATAGTAATCAATATATTTTTGCACTTTTTCCCATTAAGTTTCTATAGGAAGTTAAACACAAATACTTACTTAGCTATTACCCATTGAGTTTTTTGGCAAAATTCCTGAAACTTTGTACATTATCTCTATTTTCGGGCTTAATTTAGTTGTATTTATATTGAGTATCCTCATAATATGAATAACTGTCTAACTTTGGGGTTGCCATAGTGTCAATAAGTATCATCATATACTTTTCTCCTCTTCTGATATCTGCTACACAATAATCTAACTCTTGAAAGTTATAACTATAAAAAGTTAAGGCTTTGTATATTTACCAACTAAAGAATTTGACATAAAAGTCTCTTAGTCTATACTAGTAATCCGCAGGAATTTAATAGATAGTTTAAGGAGGCTCTTAATCCTAGAGTTACACTGAGTAGAACTTTATCATATACGGCTTGCTGAGGCCTATATCGAATTCTTCACTTGCAAATAACTCATCAATCAGGTTTTCAATTATTTGCTCTTCTTTACCTTTAACTACTTCAAGTCTTTAGGGTATCTGTATAATTCCTCTCCTCATCGACATGGCCACTAGATAATAATCTTAATTTTCTCTTACAACGGCGAATTGTGATCTAGGGATAGGATTATCACTGTAAAAGTAAATGAGCTCCACAATGATTGAATTCTCTCCGAATACGTAATCACAAAAATTATCCCTATTGCAGTAATGAAGTTTATAGATAGAAGGAAACATCTCCAAATTCTATTCTTCTGTATATTTTTCCAATATCCTAATTACTTTAAACGGTTGAAGTTTGAAATTGAAGACTAAGGATTGAAGTACTTAGCATAGTGGAAAAACCAGTGGGTTTAAAAAACACTCACTGGTTATATCTTCAGGCTTTGAAGAATAAAATGCGGCTAAGAGCATGAAAGTCGCTCTTAAATCATTATAAACCGGTCCATTACAGAGTATATTTAACAGTCCAAGAATTTCATTGGGGTATGAATAATTCTAGGGGTTCTTATGTATCTAAGGCTTGAAAACGTAATCTGAATTGAAAGCCTAATAATAATTTCTATGCTAGAAAAATTTGGTCATTTTACTCTATTTAGATATTTAATGCCTAAAAGAGGTATGCATAAGGCGATGTTAGTTACAGTCGAAGAATGGTGATCCGGTGAACATTTCCTTCTTATCTACATCACGATGTTCATTAATATATTTATTGAAGTTTATAGCGTAATCCAGAGTGCCCATTAAATGTAATGTCTCAGATTCAGAGAATTACGGAGTAGGAAAATCACGTATTTCAAATTGGTGTAATGTACTATCATAATCCTTATCAGCTAATATATTTGCTTTGTAATTCAAGGATAATTTCTTTTAAGCTTTTATTTCAAGACGATCATAATTTTTAGTTTAAGCTTTAAACTTTGAAGCTTTTGTAATTGAATCCTTGCTCGTTAGTTTATAGCTATCGGGATCTTTTTCAATAGCTGCACCCGATTCTCTTTTTTAGAAATAAATTTCATCTGAAACAAGACCCTTATTTTATTAAATAATCTTCTCTTCGTAAGTTATTGACTGCTTTTTGTTTCTTTCAGATAATGATCGCTTTTTAGAAGCAGTCCTACATTTTTTTTACTTTTCTATTCTTTCCTAATCGACCAAATCTATATTGAACACATTGTTTACAGCCATGTTAGTGTTTTTGATTGTAGCGGTGGCAAGCCAATATTTTGTTTTATGAATTCGTTCAGCTTTTCCTAGAACATTTTTAAAAGTTATTAACAGGAATCTGCTTGTTATTTATAAGTGAGCGGATTCACTCTTAATTTATTGATTAGAGTTTGATAATCGAGGAGTTAATCCTCTAAATAAACTTAAATTGCATGGGTATCTTGATTCAGAAGCTTAGGTTATTTGTAAGTGACCTGCGTCATGGTGTCCAGAACTTAACCAATATCCTAATAATCAACTTCATTATCATCAGAATCAATCAATGCTAAATTTAGTTTGAATTTTCGATTTTGATTGTTATTAGGATTCTAATTCATTATTGAAGATACTAAATTAGAAGCATATTAATCTTGTTCGATAGATTGATTAAGAAGATCCTTTTAGTTGATTTTATAGGCATTCAAATTATCATTATTCTAGAAGTTTTGAATATCGTTCCCTTCTTCATTGTGATATTAACCCTCAATATTTAAATTGATTTCGACATTCATCTTGATTTTAGTATCTTATTCTTGCTACTCTTGCTAGTCCTTTTCTTATTCTAAGCTGTTCATATTATATGATTGACGAATTCTACATTTGCTTAACATATTTCTTTTTACTTTACGAGTCATGAATTGAATAAATTCTCATTTAAATTATTGTCTTTTTCATAAGCTTTGAAGTAATCAGCATTATGGTCAAAGCGTATGTATTTTAAATCAGTGATCTTGGTATTTAGTATATTCTTAGAGATTTTCACAATTTTAATATTCTGAAATGAAGTGTTATTTAACTTTTTGTTTGAAAGAGCATTTTTAAAAGGTAGAATTGCAAGTTGGTTAAGTTCAAGCTCGCTTTACTAGAAGACTTCATTTAACGGCTAATCAAGTTTGTTGATGAAATAGCGTGAAGTGCTCGCATCAAGATTTTGAAGAAGTCGTGCTCGCATAATTCTGGGCTTTTTATAAGTTAATCAAAATAGCAGAGAAGAAGTTCAATTGCTTTTTCATCATGAGAAACAAGAAACTCAAAAATGGTACCTTTCCATTCTAGAAAACCCTGTCCTTCTACGAACTTACATGACAAAGAATAAAGTCCTATTATTTCAAGAGGAGAGTCACCTTCTTTATATGCATATGAAATCTGTCCCACATCATTTAGTAGTAATTAAAATACTGCTTGGTCACCAAGCGATTATGGCTTTCCTTACATTTTAATTTATAATTAAAATACTAAAGATATCTATTTATATTCTTAATGATATTAGAATATAATAAATTTGATCAAGCTTCTTCTGTAAAATTATACCTAGAAATAAATGAAGTTCTTAAAAACAGATAACTAGAATGCACGTATAAACTCACACCCTAACGAAGAGTCTAAGAATGGATCTTAATCAGAGATTTCTTGCTCATAGCAGTCAATATTAAGCGACGATTTTCTTATTTCTAATGCCTTATCTGTAATTAAACCAAGCAAAGTTAAGACTTAAGAGAAATCTATTGTTAAATGGACTCCTGTCGTGCTTGGTAAATTATTCCCAAACGTTATTTAGTCAACAAAAATCAAATACAATTCTGGATAACTGCTAAACAGTGGTGAAGTCCCTGTACAAATCAAGAAGCTTACAGATGGAGAAATCATAAAACTTCCTTAAGAAAAAATTCAAGAATATTTAGCTAGCAATGTTGATGTTTGCTACATAAAAAATGATGAGGAGCTTTACAAATTCCTTGAAGCTTACTTCAAAATTTTCGACTTGCCAGAATCAGGAATAAACCAGTTATGAATAATTAAGAAAGCGACACAAGAAAAAATAAGACAGGAGAATGCAAAGCTAATGAGTAACGAGGAGCTCTTAGAGGCAGTCAAAATTTAATAGAGGCACTCAACGAGACAAAAAAATAAAAAGGCAAATCCTAGAAGTTAAGTAGCAATCCTTTTTTGAAGAAAAGAGAAGCTAAGCTCGCATGTAAGAAATTAGAGGTGATTAATCTATACTATAACAAACAATTAAAGCCTCGTCAAGTGGCTAAGAAATTGAGGATGGATGTGGATGTTGTATATAAGACTATCGAAAAGTTTAAGTAAGAGGTCAAGCATAAGATTCTTGATCCTGAACCACAAAAGAAAGTGGGTAGAAAAGGGGTTTGTGGGAACTAGCTCTTGCTTGATTCTATACAGGCCTACCTAGAACAGAACGGAATTTACGAAGTTACAGGATAGAAGCTTCATAATTATTTATTAAACCTGGCTCAAACAAAGCCAGAGTGTAAGCTACTTAAGGTGCCTTGCGTTACCACTCTTAAAAAGATTCTGTGAGATAAGTTCCATCTAAGATATGGGAAAACTCAGGCTGCTAATACAAAGTATAGAGACCCGAACTTCAATGAGAAGAGGCTCTGGATTAGCAGGTTGTTGGCTCAGTTCTTATATAAGGATGCAGTTATCATTTCAGTTGATGAGAGCAACTTCCGATCGGACTCGATGCCCTCAAAGTAATGGAGCTTCAACATTAAAGATATGCATCGAGATTCTGCAAAATTACAGAAGCGATAAAAAAGGTTGCAAAATGATAGCATGATCCTCGCTAGCGATGACAAACTTTTGTATGGGAAAATGCTCCTCAAAATGGATCAAAGTTCTGATTCTTCATCTTCAAAATTCTCAGAGAGCTTACACCTGGAAAAAATCGAAAATGTTGGGGAATAATTAGAGAAGGTTTCAAATTCATTTGACTTAGGGTTTTCTTAAAATTGTAATTAAAATGTTGGAAATATTAAAGGTGGAAAATTCGGTGTGGCTAAGTCAATTTCGTAAGCAATTAGCAATTTTGCAATGAAAAGCTTTATAGGATCTAAGGTAGGATAGGGGTTTAAGAAATATCCTAGACTCCAAAGAATCTTGTCAGCACTCCAATCTAAATTCATGGAGCGAAAGTTCTTAGGGGGTCAAAGTAGTCATCGAAAACCAGTAATTATAGTTAGAAAACCATTGAAAATACTAAGGTAATTATTAATGCATAATACTTTTAGGGAAATCCATAACTGAAACCATTAAAAAAGCAACTTCAGACCCCTTCAATGAAAACTCGGCTTGCATTTACAAAGGATCTCTCCCCGATATTAGAGGTCCCTGAGACCTCCAATTAGAAATTCAGCTTGACTAAAACTTTTCAGAGTTTCCGCATAAATAGTTCAGTGAAATCAGTAATGTCTGAAGACAATTCAGCTTCAAAAGTGAAGAGTGGTTTAACTCCTATTCTCGATAAAATATCAAAACTAAAACTGGAATCTTCGAGGAAGAAGTCTATTGACCTAGGTGCCGAAACCAAGTTGGAAAGTCGGTTTGCGGTCACTCCTAGGAAATTAAAACTCTCAAGTAGCTTCCAAAAAGACTCATCGAACCCTGGGTCAGAGCAGGGAAACTTGCAGAGTGAAAGGGGCTCTTACTAAAAGCTTTGGCCCCAGCTATTTATAGACCCTCACTTGAAAAGCATTAAGGAATACTAGAGCGAGATGAAGCAGAACCTGGGACACTATGGGATGAAAGTGAGAGAGTTGTCAATTAAGAAAAGCTCAACTAAGAGATAGCAATTCTCAATGTCTTATATTGCTGCGATTTCCTAGGATAGAATTATCTCCAGTCAAGTGATAGAAGGAGCTTTTGACTCAGTTCTCTTTGAAAACTTCATCTACCATACCTTACGCAGTGTAAGAACTGACAAAGAACTACACTCGAAGAAAGTGGTCCTGCTGATGGACAACGCAGTCATTCATAAATATTCAGAGATGTTAGCCACAGCCAGAAAGTTTAAAGTGAATGTGCTCTTCAACGCCGAATACTCGCCTTGGCGCAATCCAATTGAGCAGTTATTCTCCTTTACAAAGAAGGAGATGAAGATGGACACTATTCAGAACAAGTAAGTTTTAATGGGCTTTACACTTTTAGGCAGCAATTAGTGAAGAGGGTTGCTGAAATCGTTCAGAATTTAAGAAAAGAAGACATCTAGGGGATGTGGGCATTCAGTATCAAGAAGTGGATTCACACTCTTCGGTTCGGTTTTGTGTGATGATGTTTGTTTCATAGCTGAAGTAGTGTATAAAACCTGTTTCCATTTACAATTTCCCCTGTCATATCAGTTTTAAATTCATCGCAGATTATTATAATTAATAACACTATTTATATTATACTTAAAAATGTCCTAATTCACTCTTTACAACACTCAATGCTAAAATACTGCTTCTATTTCACATTTACACTCTTAAAATAGCCACTCCCTTCGTGATTCTACTTAGTTGCATTCGCCTTTATATTATCGCAATTATGCATGCGTGCCATATTTTGGCAAAACTTCCAAATTCTAATGGAGTTACCCTACTTTCAAGCCCCTTTTCGGTAAATGAGAGAGGTTTTTATGAAAAAGTCCCTATTTTGGCCTAAACTACGCAAATCTCTGAAATCGCTAATTTAGCAAATGTCCCAACTTCCCTAATTATAAAGACCCCTAAATTTGAGATGTATCAATTTTTACAAGTACATATATAATTTTGACCAGCCCCCTAAATTTTTTGACCAACTACTAATAAAAAAATGACACATAGCAACAAAAAAACAGGGGTTTTGAAATTGAGGGGATTTGGGGTTTACGCATTTTTCCATTGGTCTAATTATATTATTTATTTAATTTTAATTTTATTTTCCACAATTTCCTGATTCAATTCTATTTTAGCAATAATAAGTAAATAATTTTTTTTACATATTTATTTTCAAGAATTTTGTTAGATTTTTATCTAGTTTATATTAGGCTAGTAAGCTTGGCGATTTTAATTAAAACAATTCAATTTTAAATTTATTACTGAAGTCAAAAAATAAAAAAAAGCAATAAATATATTATTATTTAAAAACATTTCATAATATTAGTGTAATTAAATTTACTAAATTATATAGTTTATTTAAATTTGTGTGAATGACAATTGATCCCTACTTTGGAATCATAGTCGATTCAACCACTTCATCAACATCTTTCATTCTGTCATTTGAGATTGATAATTCTCCTACTGAGTCAATCTCTGAGTTTTCTTCTTCCTCGCTTTCTTCCTTAACTTTAAAGCATTTTCTTGGTTGAATAATCCCTGAATTATCTAGGCTGCTACCTACATCACTCTCTTCATCAGATTCGTGTCTTAATGAGTACTCTTGCATGAACTTTTCCACATCTTGCTCCAATATTATATAAATTATATGAAAAATATTCTTGGGAATTCATCTTTCTAAATCAAGTTGTCCTTCTTGATCATTTTATCAAACAAGATTTTGCCAATTCTATCAGCAATTCTGATGACTTCATTATGGCAATCTAACCTTTGAGATCTTGATGTAAGTTTCAAGCAACCTATGTAGTCTGACTCAATCAAA
Organism: Oxytricha trifallax; assembly: GCA_000711775.1. Taxonomy (NCBI): domain Eukaryota; phylum Ciliophora; class Spirotrichea; order Sporadotrichida; family Oxytrichidae; genus Oxytricha; species Oxytricha trifallax. The sequence goes on from ARYC01018412.1 coordinate 8,423, forward strand.
TAGTTTCTCTAGAGTTAAACCATTGACAAGCAAATATAATCAAGACTCTTTATGAAATCATGTGAGCTTTCATCCTAGTGATGGTTTTAAGTTTGCTTCAGTTCTTGCAAGTATATTCTTCCTTGTTCATCAATGCCTTAGATAATGAAATCCCAGACATATAATAAGCTTTGAGGTGTGAATTCTCTTGACAACAAGCATCTTAGGTACTTTAAGAGAATCAATTCAGGCTGTAGATCGATTTCTTAGATGTGATTGAAAAGCTCAGGATCTATTTCTCTGAGATACTTAGAGAAGATTTTATTGGATCTCTTTTTAAGTGCGGTTTTCTTGGCATCTTCTTGATTAAGTTCTAAAAGCTTCTGCTTTCTCAATCTTCTTTGTTTTTCTTTGCTTATTTATTCAGGCTTTTGCATTGCAATAGATAACCCAGAAGATTGACTGGATAAACTGCTATATTATGTGTATGCCTTGATATCTCTATTTTGGTTTCTTTAAAGTTCTTACTTATTCTCCTCATCTTTAGTTGAGCTATAGTTATCATCTCTGAACCCAATCTTTTTGTCTGAGTTTTACTTTTATTTAAGTTCAGCAGGAGTAGGAAGCTAAATAATATCTTTGTAGTAAAGATCCTTAACTCCAAGATTCATCAAATTCTCGAACATGCAGTATATGTCAGCCCACATATCCTTGGGATCATGCATCTCTCTGAAGAGTTTCTTGTTGTAGTCGTGACCTTGATCGTCTTCATCATGACTACTGTGGCCCTCTTCGTCATCAGATTCTTATTTCCCAGAAGAAAATTCTGATTGCTATCTTTCATCATGATGTAGTTCTGATATGACACAAAGCACAAGAACTGCCAGTATTTCATTCATTCCCTGCTGATATTTGAACTCAGGGTACTCCTTGGCCCAGAGATAGAGAACTTCCTCCATTTTCAATTGAACGAACTTGTCCTTGAAGAGCTCTAATTCTTGCATTGTACGCTCCACATCTTTCTTGATTAGTATCTTAATCTCTCTATCTTCCTTCATACTGAAGATTTCTTTTGCCTATTAAACATGTTTAGCAACTTATTATATTAAATTAGATTTAATATGTTGAAATTACTCAAAGATTTACATATTTGTAAAAATTTTTATTAGCCTATTTGTTATAGTTTGAAGTCATAAGTAAACAAATCCTATAAACTTACCATATCTGGATTATTCAATAAAGCTAGCGGATTTGGTGTGTTGATCTAGCTATTTAATTTCATGTAAAATTAATTAATAAATATTTATAAACTAATTATCTAACTAAAATATTTATCAATTAGAGTTAAAACTTTTTTTTTAATTAATGAGACTCAATTATCTACTAAATTAATCACTAGGTTTTATATTACTCAATAAATCGCCGATAAATTTTTATTGTATGAAGTAAAATAATTGTGTTTATTATAATATAGTAAAATATAAAAAATAATTAAGAAAATTTATAATTTAAACAATCACCTAAAGTTTACTAAATTATTATTTAAATAAGTAAAAGAATAAATTGTACCTTGTCCTGAAGCCTTCCATACCTCTCTCTGTTTTCTTTTAGAGTTTTTGTCCATACTTCTTTGTCATTTATATTTGGGATCACACCAAGCATCATCTAAATATAACGTAATTAATATCATTTGGTTGGTTTTAGCAATTAGAATTTAAAAATAAACGATTTATTCGAATTCTCATTGGAAATTTGAAAGTAAAAGAGAGGTTTTATAGTGAAATTTCACTTTGAGCAAAATTTATCGGAGCTAATTATTATGTAAAGTGTAAGTCGTTCACACTCTTACTTTTCCACGAAATTCTATTATATTCAAGTGCTTACCTTCCAAGTGGCGGATCTGGAACCAGTTCTCTTAATTAATTGTCCCCTTGCAAGTTCAGTCAATCTCTCAAAATCGTCGATGGGAGGGAAGCAGTGGCAAATGAGTTGTCAATGAATGAGGTCTTAAACTGAATAAAATCTAGTGATTTCTCGAGGTTTAGGTGTTTAGAAAGAGATTCTAAATTAGTTAAGTTATCCATGATTTATTATTATTAAATCAATTATTAATTATAATTAAAGAATGTGATTGCTGTAAATGTAACAATAGTAATGACGATATCATTAAACAATTAATGAGAATTTCTTTATTAATTTATTCAAAATTATTATTACAAATTAATGGATTCCATAGACTCTCAACGAGAGAGTAAATTTAAATTTGAAAATTAAAAATATTTCTAACAATTGAAAAAAATTAAATTATAAAAATAAGAAGAAGAAACAGTGGCTACTATGAAACAATAATAAAATTAGAGAAATAGCGCAAGTAATCATAATCGCTTATCGTCAGGAAATGGTTATGATACTGTGAAGAGCGAAATGAACAATTTAAGCATTTCAAATAGAAATATGCCAAAATCCTCATTTATTTAGTAATTACCAGTCTAAAATTTGAAAACAGCCACTAATTCATCTCTTGGTGATACAAATGGCAATAAATTATATATGAATTTATTAGTTCTACGATTTAATATAAAATATTATATTATGGCTTAATCATAGGATTAGGAATGACTGGAAATTATGA
>ARYC01018415.1:0-40256 GCA_000711775.1 Oxytricha trifallax
TTGATTCGTTAAAAAGAGATATAAACGATGTGCAGTCTCAAAGCTAAAGAGGTAGAGTTTCATAAGAACAACTAGATGCAATCTTGAATCAGCTGGAATTCATGAATAAAGATATCATAAACAAATGTGATAAGAAAAATGTGCAAACCTAATTAGACTTCCTTAATGAAAATTTGGCATCTCTTAACAAAGAAATGTTGATGAAAGCTATTACTTATAAAAAAATGTATATAGATTGAGGGAGTAAAGAGAATTAACTTAAATAAATTTTTAAATTAAAAGTTAGATATTTATATTCTTTGTGCAAGAAATTTTTTTGTTGTTTTTGGGACTTATGAGATATAAATAAAATATTTTGACTTACTTTATAAAATGCCCAAATTAAAATTAAACCAATTAATTCATAATTTCACTTTCCATAAACCCAAAATTTAGTATAATTGTTTAATCCCACAAAATTAATGTTTATTTTTTTATCAATAACATCCACGATATAATGTCAATGCTAGATAAGAAGCCAAACTCAGATGAAATTCAACTTGATATAGGATACTTAAAGAACACTCTCCAGAAATCTTTAAAGGATTTCAAAAGCTCTATGGAGCAATAAAATCAAGTGAATGAGGCATTGTGCTCTGAAAATTGTGTTGCAAGGTGGATCTGGAAGCAAGGCAACTTAGATAATTCATTTGGATTGGTTAATGCTATCAAGTGGGATTTGCAAAGTGTAAATACTTGTCCTGATAATTTCCTATGGAAGACTGGTGGATCACAAAATTCTTAAAATATAAAAAAATGAATAAAGATTAAAATAACTAATTTTTATTACATTCTCTGCAGATAGAAGCTCCAGGTTTATATGAAATAACTTTGGCTTTCTTCTCGAAAAAGAAGAAACTCTTTATTGAATTATTTTATGTATTATTTAAACCCTTGATTTAAGTATTAGCAAATGGTGAAGTAATTATATAGAGCGTAAGTAAAACAGTGTGCAACGCTTGTGGGACAAACTGCCCAGTTTAAGCTAATGGGCATGTTCAAAAACTTTGCAATGGAAAACTATACAAAATCAAAAATAATATGCCAATAAACCATCATTTGATAAAATTGAAGTGAATTTGTGACAAATATTTTCGTTAAAATAAATCCTTTTTCTTAAAATCAGTTTGATTGAGTTTGTTGCTTTACCTGCCAAAGCTTAGATAAGTGTGGTATTTAATTAAATATCCAAAAATGGAGACATAAATACTGGAAGCAATACTTTGAATGTATCAGCTGAAGGATTCATAGGTTTAAGAAAATTATGAATATTTACAGAAATTACTATATATTTGCAAGTTTATATTTGGACTTAATTGTTAATATCTCATTGATTTAACATTTCTATATATATTGTAGTAAAAATTTCTGATCTAAATATTAAATTTAAATGTCTTTTATTTAAGAGCATTTAAAATAACTGAATATAATCAATTTAATAATCACAAAATTTATATAAATTAAACTAAATTCCATAATGAGCAGCAAACCCTAATAATAAACTTAAGCACTAAACTTGAATGTGGACATTCTGTCTCGCCTTCTAAACACTGATAAAATGTTACTAAGTCAGATGGGAGATACTTGCTTCAGGAGATGTGTAGCTGGGTTTGAGAAGGAATACTTAAATCCATTGGAATAAAACTGTGTGGACAGATGCGTTTACAAGTATGATCAGATGATCAGAGAGGTCTTCTCCATAGAATAAAAACCACTTTCATAATGATTAATAAATCATGAGATTATTATCAGAGATAGGTACAACAAACTATTCATTTAGGAAATTATTGACCTTTTTGGAAAGTAATGATTAATAAAGAAAGACGAAGGAACTTTTATATTTTTATGGAATTCATTACATTATACATATCTCTTTCTATCATTTTGTAAATAGTTAATTAAAAAAAATATTTCAATATATGTTTTTGTTAGTGCATTTCTACTTTAAAATTTGATAATTGACATTTATAGCAATTTAGAAATAATTAAATAAAACTAAGAAATTTAAATGGACGAGTATTCAGACGGATAAATGATGGAGGATGATGGAGGTTAGTATTTTATCTTGATCTTTATTTTATAAGCATATTTTTGGAAACTTCTTTAATTAATCATGCTATAAAAACTATAAACACTTAATTCCTCGAATTTATCTTTATTGTGTGTATTTAGATTCTCAAATGGAGCAATATCAAGACATGAATGGCATGCAGGGGTACATCGATGAAGACGGCAACATGGTCTATGTGGATGGAGATATGATGGGATCAGAGGGCGATGACATGGATGATTAATCATACGGCTAAGAAGAGGGTTCACTATCATTTATTATGGAGATGTAAGTCAAGTTCATTTTATTTTTAAAGCTGAATTAATGCCTTTACGAATGCCAGAGCAGTTTTATGTTTATCAATAAGGCAAACGTTATATAAATAAAACCTATTTTTAAACTTAATTATCTATAGGGTGGTGACGGGAATTCAGTGAATTTCGACGACAATCCAGCTTTCGCAAACATGCCACCTTTGGATAAAATGCGTAAAATTCGCAGAGACATCATGAGAACAATCAATGAGTATCGTGAAGCACAGCAAACTCCAGGTGTTTATTAAGACATTTTGGCAAACAAAGCTGCCACCGAGTATGCAGAGTACTTGCTCGAAAACGAAGAAGATCAATCTGTGGTTAATGAAATGCTCAATAAACATTTGATTGTTGGAAGTGTCACTATTGCAGTTGGTTAATCAAAAATTATTATATGCTACTAATTAATGCGAGTTAACTGAAGAATTGGAAAAACTATTGGATCCTAAAGTCACTAAAATTTTATAATTAATAAACAGGTCGTAAAGGTTGTTGAGTTCTTGTCTGTGAATAAATTTTTTTCTTCAAACTTGATATCAAAATTAAGCATATTTTTTTAATTAGGGTGATGATATAAAACTTAGCTTATTTGGATAGGAAAGAGATGCAGCTGAGAGAAGAAAGAGAGAGCAAGAGGAAAGAATGGTTAAAGAAGCTGTAATAATAATAAAATATATTAAAATACAGGAAGAAAAGAAAAAGAAGAGAGAGCAGTTTGAAGCAGCCAGAGAAGCTGGTGAAGATGTTGAATCTTAGGCTTCTTCAGGCCCAATGTCTGATAAATCAGCTTATTTTGTATATAGTTATTGATGTATATGGATAGTGTCACTGATGATGACTAAGATGAGCAAGATGATGTAAGTAATAAAATAATCTTAATTGAACAAAATGGCTTCTGAACTCCAAGCTAAATTAAACAAACGAAAATTCAATTTATTTAAAAAATGTGAGATTTTATTCTTAATATAGAACTAATTAACATTATTTAGCATCTCTTTCCTCTTTCTCTTTATCTTAAGCATCTTCAATAACATTTCTTATGATTAAATTATACTCCATTGGAAGTCTAAGTGCTAACTCCAAATGCGCTACATTAACTCTCTCCTGAGATGCAACGCTATACTGAATCTTATCAATCTGCTGCTTTCTGATGTAAATTTCAATTGTCTTTGGGTCGTCAGAGTAGAACACATTTTCACATCACATTGCTAATAATATTTATAATGAAAGTCCTAGTATTCTTATCGAATTGAATGTTGGGTGGTCCAACTACTTTAATGTCTTTCTTCATGTTTTTTACGGCAACTACTCTTGCAGCGTAGAGACCGACTTCGCTGCTAAGCATCATACCTCTGATGTCTACACCACCGTCTTCTGACTCAGTCAATTAGTTTATCATTAATGGCTTCACAGACAAAAGCAAAATGGTTTTATTATAAATCTCCTGTTTATTCCAAGCAAAACCAACACCAACATGGGTGACTTTAAAAAAATAATTATTTACTCGCATAATAGTCCATGAGCATCCATGAATTCATGATATATAATTAATCAAATCTATCATCAACATCATCTTCTTCTAAGTATGAGTAACCAATTCATATATTTTAAAAATTGACTTACATCTCCATAGCCTGGTGAACCCTCTAGTATATTATAACATACAACTTAATATATCTTAAACATATTAAGCCTTTGATGGTACTCTTGAAGTTGCTTAATTCTCAAATATAATTCTTTATATTCTCATTGTTAAGAATCTCATTCAATTCCTTCAGGTTCTCATTTTAATTTTTAATTTTTTTTCTATTTAAAATCAATATAGAGGATCATAATTAATTACACTCTCTTCATTTCATTCTGAGATGGGAGATCCACAAAATAATTAAAAAAATTAACGTTTAATTATTAAAACTTTGCCTCTCAGATTAAGTCAATTTATTTATAATAATTTTCTTCCTGTCTAATAAGCTTCTCAGCTTCTTATTAAAAATATTATTTATATAGTTTGATATTATAAACAATTCAATAACAGTTCTGGGGTCTGGAATATACTCTATTGAATAAAATTATGCATTATAAAATAATATTATATTTTCAAGGGGTCCTTCAACTGTAATAATGAAAGTAAATACAAAATTAAAAAAAACAACTATTTCATGATGTAGAACTCTATCATCAACAAACTTTAATATATCAATAATGGTAATTTTTTAATTTTTTAATAAAAATTGGAAAACATTTATGATTTGTATAAATCAGCATCAAAGAAATCTAAAGCTGCAGCTCAAGATTAAAGATCAGCTCAATCTCCTAATGCACAATCAGACAAGTTGACTTAATTCTTATAAACATTATTTTTGAAAAGTTTAAACAAACATCAAAGTCAAATGGATAGTGTCTCTATTCAAAGTTATATAATTCTTGAAGAGAAAGATGATGACAATAGAGAAGAATCAATGGATGAAATTGCTGACCTCCCATCAAATAACTGATTTTATGTATGAAATGAAGAGAGAGTTGATTATTGCAATTGAGGAAGAACTCCGTGAGCAGGAAGCTCTTAAGAAGCAAAACGAAGAATTGCAAAGACAAATTATTATCATGGAGCCTTCCTATGAGTAGTACGATAAGCAACCAGATGTGTCCATGAACGAGCATAAATATCTCAATACTCTTGCTAACGTCCATCAAGTTAGATTCAATTTAAAGGAGACTCAAGATCGTTACAACAAAATGGCTCTCCAATTAATACCTTATATAATTCTGAAATTCATCCCAATCTGATGTTGAATTGCACTTTTATTCTTCCAAGCTAAACTAAACGAGAAGCAAGCTAAGTGTCATGAAATTGAGCAATAATTCAAGGAACTGAAACGTAGCGTAGCTTAAAACGCTGTGTTCTCTAGAACTGGCAAGAAAATATCCAAGAAAGTACTGGATGAGTGGGAAGAAATGGATGCTCTTAAAGATCAGGAGGTTCATTAATACAGACTCCAAAATATTGCATTGAGAAACAGACTAGCAAACAAGGAGAATACTTTAATTTATAAAACATTTAATATTTGCATTTCCCAAATATCACTCTCAATGTTTATAAATATTATATGAGAAAATCCTTAAGAAGAAAGAACAGCTTGCAGATGGTCTTCATTTAATCGATTTTGAGCAGTTGAAGATTGAAAACCAAACTCTAAACGAGAAAATTGAAGAAAGAAACGAAGAGCTTCACAAACTTAGAAAGAAGATCACAACAACTGTGGTTATTTTGAGTCATACCAGAGAAAAGCTCCAATATGTCCAAGAACAAAATCGCCAGCAAAATGAGAACTATAAATGTAACTCTATAATGTAGTACTAATTCAATTACTTGACACTTAACAATGAGAAGACTGAGTTGAGCAAATTGAAGAAAAACAGAGAGAGCTTGTGGAAGGAGAACCAAAAGCTGAAGCAGAAGACTGGCATTGTCAATAAAAAATCTCTTAAAACTGACTACGACAAGAGAGACGATGATATCAGAGATCAAAGCGACAGAATTAAGCAACATCAAATTGCATATATAATCTTAAATTTAAATCAAAGGCTTACTAAGATTATCGAGAGAGCAAATATTATTCAAATGTCAAGAATGACAAATTGATCAGTGAAAGTGATGAATTTATATTTACATTTAACATTAAAAGTTATTTAAGATTAATACACACAGGTTATTAAATTAACAAATGAAAAATGGTCCTAGATAAATATTTACAATTTATTCATTTTACAGGAGTAAAATCATAAACTAAATTATATATTGATAGCTTTCTATGGTTATTTTTAGACATTATATTCATAATTTAATACTATCAAAAAGTCTCCTTAATTCCTATTTCTTTGGGTCCATGCCAGATTCTTTCTCAAAAACACTCGCTCCCTCTTCTTTTACAAATAAATCAAATTCTTTCTCTATTTAATGCTCATTTATTACTTATGTAAGGGATATTGTTAAACCTTCTTATATAATATAAAAGCAAATTTAATTTACAAGTTGAAAAATGAGGAAATCAAATTAAATAATTAGTGAAACTTCATCAAGCCTGAGACAGGCGATTCGCAAATATTAGTCATCATTAATTGGTTCTCCATCTAAAGTGCAATTATAGGAAGTCTGTGCTTTTTATAGTATTTCCTCAAAATCTTCTGATTAAGTCAATTCAAAGTTGAGAATGGGTGAGTATCCATATGATGAATATGCCAGACTAAAATTGAAACATTAATAATTCATCTAAAATTTAAGAAATAAGTCCAAAACTCTTCTTTTAAGAAATTTTATTATGGATTGTACAAATAATTATTTATGAGTATTTATCCATAAAGGGCATTTAATTTTTTTAAATCTTAAGATTCTTACCTAGGTGTTTACTTTATTATTAACCTGAAATCTTTCTAGTCTTTTAATTCAGAGAAATTGGGGGTCAAATGAATGACTTTCAAGCCAATTATTTCAGAAAAGAAGTTAGAAGTTTTCTCAACATTTTTAGAGAGCAACACTATATTTTTTAGTGTAGTCATTGATATTTTACTTCCATTCATTTTTATAAATTAAAATATTGCTTTTTGATATATTTTTAATATTTTCAATTTTAATAATAATTTTGAACATTTAATATTGATATTACTTATATAAATCCTTGATTTATTAATTAAAACAAAGTATCAAATTTATTTGTAATGGAAACGAGGTTAATAAAAATCGTGAATTATTTAAAATTCAATTAATATCATTATTTAAGTTAAATTAATCTGAAAAAAAGCGTTAAAAATTATTTTCTTATCATGAAATTGTCGGTTAATTGTAATTTTTTAATTTTGAAAATTTAAATGAAAATTCGTGTTAATATATTTATTATAACACCTTAGATAATAAAGAAATGATGAATTTTAATTTAAAATTTAAATATTTTGTATAACATATCAATTTTTTTATTTGATTTGGAAATTTTCAATACAAATATAATGGTATATTAAAAGTCATTAAATTCTAACATAATCATCAATATATTTAATTAAATTATCCAAATAAAATATAAGTGAACATCAAAACTAAATAATAAATATTATAAAAGCAAATAAATAATCTAGTATTAAAGAATGTTTTTTATATTTCTATTATAGAAACCTTTTTAGATAATATAGTAAAAAAATATTTAATTAAATGTCGATCAAAGAATAAAAAGGGTCATTTACTTTTAAGTTTATTATATTTTATAATTAATTTTACTTACGACGCTATCATTACATTTAGAGAAAAGCCAGAGATGAAATTCAAAGCTAAAATTAAGCATGATAAAAACCTAATCAAATTAATATAATTATATTTTTAATTAATAATTGTAAGCTAAAGAGAATACATCTTATAATTTTTCAATTTTCATGTTCATGACTTCATTTTACTATTAAACTAAATAAATATAAAGGATGTCAAATTAATAGAAACGCATTCATTAATACTAATTTAAATTAAAATAATCTTAATATATATATCCACAAAATATCTAATGAAAAAATTAAGTGGCATAAAAAAATGATATTTTAAGTATAAATAAAAGATAAAAGTCATTTCAATATTAATAATAATATGATCAATTTTCTTAGAAATTAAAAACAACAAAATATTTAATAATATCTAATTAAATAAATTAAGTTTTATATTCTAATACATTTGTTAATTTTCTAATTTTGTAGCAAGTTTAACCCAATTCTTCAAGGAGACCAATCATTATAATATGCTGAGAAGTGCTTTGAACTTTGGCTTTTTGAGAGATGGAGAAAGGAATATGCCTAGTACAATGCAGTAACTAAAATAATATAAATTAAAATATTTATAGTATTAATAATAATAGTATAAGAGTCTATAATTAAGTTATTATATTAAACATTGAAAACTGTAAAATATAAAATTTATAAAATACATTTATATTTGAAGAATCTACAAATTAATCATCTTATTCTATTCTAATATTATTAATTTTTATATAAAATTTATAAAGTATTTTACTTTTTGGGATAAATTCTTAAAATATAAAATAACCTTGATAGACATGAAAGTTGATTTGGAAGATTTTGTATTTAAGAATCAAACAATTAAAGAGAGCGAATTTCCATACTTCAAACTCAGGGACGTAATCTAAAATATTTTTAATTCATAAAATATATAATTTGTTATAATCCCAAGAGTAATTTTTTAGAGAATCGTGAGTATGATAAATTAATGAATTATATTTTTATAAATTTAATAACTGGAGGAATGAAACCCCATTAGGGGAATTGCAAAAGTGGGTGGAAAGTGAAATTAAAAAGTGAATTATAAAACCCTTAATTTAAACTATTAAACGATTAAATATTTAAAATTACAAAACATGGCAGACTTTTCCGCACTTGATATCTCGATCAAAACCGGTCCTAGAGAGGCGAAATTAGACTCATTCTATAGCCCTTTGAAATCTAAGAGGAATTTTAGTGTCAGGGGCACACATCACACGCTATGGCGAAGTTGCGCTTGATGTAATTTTGGCAGTCTCCCGGTCTACTAATGAATCACAACTCTCCCTCAAGACAGCTGCATCAGGGAATGCTCAATCTCTCACGCGAAGGACGACCAGTCTGGAGAACTCATCGCCTGGTAGGAAGCTCTGCTCTTGAGCATTGGCCTTAAAAAATCGCGATACCTGGGCGCGGGGATCAAGCAATGGGTACTGATTGGCATCGAGCGCCTACCTATAGGCAAGCAGGAAGGCATTCAGCTGATCCACGAGTTGAGAAAGGGGTGCTCGGACATCGGGACTCGTCATGAGTCGACAATGGCTGCTCGTAGGGGGCTGCGCAAGACCTGTACATCCTTTGATGACTTGACCCCAGGAAGTAGTGTGCTAGAGGTAACAAGGGCAGTGGATTAGTTCTCTGTCTTCTCATCAAAGCCGTTGGACCCCTTTCTTTGGCTAGGGGGTTGCGTGAAAATGGCATGCTGAAACACAGTTGCAGACATCGAGGGGCATCTAAATTTCCTCTAACATGAGTTGCAGATTTTTTCAAAGTCTATTAGAAATTCATTGAGAGATTTCCTCTGGATCACAAAGATTTATCTCATTAACCCAAGCTACTTTTCCAACTCAGGTATGAATTTGAATACTGAGGCGCTAAAAGAGAAGGGCGTTAAAAGCCCCCCCTGGCTAAAGAAGGGGGTCCAACGGCTTTGATGAGAAGACAGAGAACTAATCCACTGCCCTTGTTACCTCTAGCACACTACTTCCTGGAGTCAAGTCATCAAAGGATGTACAGGTCTTGCGCAGCCCCCTACGAGCAGCCATTGTCGACTCATGACGAGGTCCCGATGTCCGAGCACCCCTTTCTCAACTCGTGGATCAGCTGAATGCCTTCCTGCTTGCCTATAGGTAGGCGCTCGATGCCAATCAGTACCCATTGCTTGATCCCCGCGACCAGGTATCGCGATTTCTTAAGGCTAATGCTCAAGAGCAGAGTTTCCTACCAGGCGATGAGTTCTCCAGACTTGTCGTCCTTCGCGTGAGAGATTGAGCATTCCCTGATGCAGCTGTCTTGAGGGAGAGTTGTGATTCATTAGTAGACCGGGAGACTGCCAAAATTACATCAAGCGCAACTCCACCATAGCGTGTGCTGTGTGCCCCTGACACTAAAATTCCTCCTAGATTTCAAAGGGCTATAGAATGAGTCTAATTTCGCCTCTCTAGGACCGGTTTTGATCGAGATATCAAGTGCGGAAAAGTCTGCCATGCTTTGTAATTTTAAATATTTAATCGTTTAATAGTTTAAATCAAGGGTTTTATAATTCACTTTTTTATTTCACTTTCCACCCACTTTTGCAATTACCCTAATGGGGTTTCATTCCTCCAGTTATTAAATTTATAAAAATATAATTCATTAATTTATCATACTCACGATTCTCTAAAAAATTACTCTTGGGATTATAACAAATTATTATGAAACTCGAATTATTAAATTATACATTTTTCTTAACAATATATCTAAAAACTAAAAATGTTAATACTAAATGGCAAAGTTTAAATTTTCTTTTTTTCTTTTAAAACATCAAATATGGCTAATTTAATTTTTAAACGATTAGTAACCTCAATATAAGCAAAAGAAATCAGTATAAATCTTTTATTTCATTTTTCATAGAATAATAATGGTGCTATAATTTTATTTTTTTTTCTTATTTTAAAAGAGTAATTTGTGTAAATAAAATTATACTGTTTATAAAAATACTTGATTAATTTTATAATTATCCTTTGAATTTAAAAAGTTTAGGGGGAAAAAACTTTCTTGCACCCAAACAGTTACCGGCCATAACATTAAATTTTAAATTTTTTGGCAATAAAAATATTAGAATTAAATAAATTTCAATTTCAATTACCATGACCATGTACTAAACAACTTTTATTAATATATAATTTTCAAGGTACGTTAATTATTCTTTATCAAATTATATATTATAAACAGGGCTAAAATAATTGTTTTTTATTAATAATTAATGTGATTTTCATTAAAATTTAAATTCTTATCAAGGTAGAAATGATATTTGAAGCTAAATTAAAATAGCTATATAATAATTGATGACAAAGATTCTTTGAAAATTATAAAAATTACATATTTTTATGTATGGGGCATGAAACTACCTAATTGGGGGCAAAAAACTTGTCCCCTTGGGTGCATATAAAATTTTGGGGCAGGAAACTTCCCTCCCCAAAATCTTTTTATTTTTATAAGTTAGTTTTGAATGCATAATGGAGAGAAGTTTTAAATAAAAGTCAACTATAAGGTAACTCTATCTTATAATATACTATTTTATATAAAATATTATTTTACTTATGCATCATGTTGCTGCAATATATTCTGAAACCTTATTTTAATTAAGAAACGATTTTATTACAAAACATTATCATAACTAAGCTCTCAGGATTGATTTAACTATATGATATTACTTTCGTTAAATTTAATTCATAAATGTAACTGGTTATCACAATATTTTGTTTTTATATTAATTTTTATTTCTTTATATATGATTTTTGCATTAATCAATTTTTCCATTCTATAATATAGAAATGAGCATATCGAATATTTTTTTATATTGTGGTCTGATTATAATTAAACTTGAAAGATAACTAAAGTTAGTTAAATATTTTAAAAGAGCTAATCTATAATATCATTAAAAATAAAACTGTATAATCAGCCATAATTTAAATATATTAGAATTAAAATCAAACTTTTAATAATTTAATCGAGCTTTTAGTTTTTTTATCCTATTTATCAAAATATAATTAAAATTTTTGGAGGAATTTGTTAATAATATAAATGAAAGAGTATTAGAGCAGTATTATATTTAAATTAATTTAGCATTAGATTTAATTATGTGTTAACTTTTTAAATAGTATAGCTCATTAAATTAAAATTTAAAGCATATTATAATTTCTGGTTGCTAAAGAATAATTAACTAAATCAAATGCCTATTTTTATCTTTGATTAATGCATCTATGTATTTTGTGATTTATTTCTTTAACCTTTGTCTTTGTTCTTACTGGAAAGCTAGCTCAAACTGGTTAAGGATTCTTGTTCGTGGTTCCTATGATTAGCCTCAAAACCCCTGATTAATAGATAAACATCTATATTTATTCTTGATTTTTTTCCTTTAAATTTTTCTTAAAGGCATTTAAGACTTCATTTCTTTTGCTATGAACCTCATTTGTAATTGTTTTATTTCATATCGATTTATATAAAAATCGATATTTCTATTTTTCATCTTTCTTTTTTAAATAAAAAAGCCAGTGTTACCTAATAATCTACAAAAATAAGACATATTTTATATTTATGCCGAAATTTGCAATATTTATACTCGTGTACAAAAAGATTTGGATCATTATGTATATTTGTCTTTCTCTATTTATTATAAATTGATATTTTAGAAGATAATCCATTAGATCAGTATTTCAAATTTGCAGCTTAATTATACCATATCGTTTATATTTAAGGGAAATAAATATTTATTTTTTATTTCATTAAATTAATAACTAAAATTGAATTTATTCAACTTCTTATAGTAGAGTCTTTTAAAAATTGCACTAATATTTATATTAAATTACTAATTATTTTACTATTTTTATTAAAATTTTGACTAAAAATTGTATAATAAAACCATAGTTTTAATGATTTTTTCTTTATAAAATTTTAGCAAAAGAGGCATTAGTTTTAATAAAGAAAGAAAAAGAAATTATTAACAAATTTGTTGGTATTTCTCTTAGTGGGTCAACATAAAGTTATTTTCTCAAAATTTTCAATTAGTACTACTAGATTAAAATGTAAAGATACAAATTACGAATAACATTATTGAATTAATTTGAATAAAGTTTATAATTCTACAACACCAATTCAACACGAAGATGTCTTTTAAGAATTTCAAGTGAGAAAAAACATATTTAATTTCAAAATCTATTAATTTAGTATTCTCCACAATTATAATTAACTATTTTAATTCATGAGTAACATTTTAAAAATAATGATGAAAATAATTTAATATATTCAGTAATGGTATATAAATATTAAACTAGAAGTTTGATTGCAATTAAAAATTTAGACATACTTGTGATTTTAATGCTTAATATCATTCTTAAGTATAATTAAAACCTACTAAATATAAAAATATGTCAATTAAAGATTTCGAGGGGTCTTAGACTTTTAATTTTTAAATTATAATTATAATTATTTTATAGCGTATACTTTTGAGGCTATTGTAACTTTCAGAGAAAAGCCTGAGATGAAATATAAAATGGACATTAAAAATGGTGGGAGAATAGTCAAATTGTAAGTAATACCAAGACTTAATTCAATAGAAGTTCATATTTCTATTGCAGATTAATATTTCAAATTAAAGCACGTTGATTTTAATTTATAAAAACCAAATACTTTTTGTTTTTATTTTTTTATCAAACTTACATTTGCATTTAAGTTTTAATTTAATAAAAAGCCACTAATTTTAATATAGCCTTAAAAATTATAAATTAAAGAAATATAATTTTGTTATCTTATTGATGGTATGGTTATCTAATATTCTTTGAAATAAATTATATCTGTAAAAATTATTAATTAAATATATGTTTAAGTTGTTAAAAAACTAGAAAAAGTGTATTGTATTTTTTAAATAATATAGTTTTTATCTATAATTAAGATCTAATATCCTGTATCGCTGTATTGAAAATGGAAATTACTGGAATTTTCTAATAAATCAAGAAGAAAATATATTCACAATTGAGAAATTGTATATAATTAATATAATTTATTTCAAATAATGGTAGTTAAAGTTTAATAAATTAAACAATAATGGGCGAATTTTACCAATAAGGAATTCAAAATTAGTGGACTTTAAGATTGATGCTGCTATTTTATTCATTCAAGAGCGATTTAAGTTGACTTTAATCGAATTTTCTTCAAATTAAATTATTTCTCTTCGAATTAAAAGCAAATAAAATTTGAAAAATATATATGAAGTCTAATGAGATAATTATAATTTATCATTTTATTAGATTAATTTAATAACTTTTGAAATTGAATGCCTTATAAAAACTACTATGCATAAAAAACAATCATATTAAATAAATATAGTTCTTTATGTTTTAATGAAAAACTTATATCAATATCTAAATATTTAAGTGTTAAATTGCTAAAGTATAAAATTCAATAAGAAAAAATACATTTTTTCTAAATAAACCAATTTTTATAGTAAGTTCAACCCTCACATTCAAGGAGAACTTACCTTGAAGGATGCTGAGAAATGCTTTGAACATTGGTTTGAGAATAAATTAATGAAGGAATATGAAAAATATTCTCACATAACACTAAAAATATGTACAAATATTTACTAAGAAAAAATCATGTTATATTAAAATTATAATCTTAATTGAAAGTATTAATGTATAAAAATAATTAAAATCTTCATAAAAGATAAATCTAAATTTTATCAAAATATAAGAAAAGCTTAATTAATACTCTTTATGTATCTTTAAGGTGAATTATAAGAATTATAAATTCAAAATACTTTAATATGATAAAGAGTAGTAAAATGTAAGAAATTATTTAGGAAAATACTTTAAATTCCTTATTTTTGTGCTTAAAATAAAGAAAATTTGATGAGTCATTTATAATTAATTATTTATCTTCTTTTATTTGTAATTAATAAATTAATATATAACAGTCAATAAGCTTGATATTGATTTAGAGAATTTTGTTTTTAAGGACGAGACATACAAGAAGAGTGAATTGCAAAATCATAAATTGAAGGATGTCATGAGAAATGGTGATACATACAAAATTAAAGTCGATTACAAGATATAACTAGCTTATGCTATGTTTAAATTAATAATATTTTTTATTAATGCAGCATGCGTTTGCTGTAATATTTTCTGAAATCTCATATTTAAAAAGATCAAAATCTGTTGATTAAAAGCTAATTGTTATATAAATAAGGCTAAGGATTAGAAGTTATTTAAAAACATTTATTTCCTTTAATTTTTAATTTATTTGTATATCAATTTCTCTGAAACTTAGATGAATATTTTATGTAAGAGTATAAGATTTCAAATGTTAATTAAATTTGAAATAAAGACTTCATTAAACCATATTTCTTTATTCAATAATAAAAATACATAGTATAACTATTATATTAAAGATGAATTTTAAAAGTTTTAAACCAAAATATTAATTTTTTATAAAACTTATCTATGATTTATAGTACAAGAATGAAATAATAATTAACAAATAAAACAAGAAAATGATATCTAATTTTTTGTAAATTCCATCAATTATATTTTTAATTAAAATATTTTTTAATTTAATAATAAAAAAAGATTTAGATAAGGAGTTAATTTGATAATAATCATAAAACTAAGCTACATTAAACATATTAAATATAAAAAAATATAAATTTATAATGAAAATTTATGTAATTTTCTTTTAATTTATGAATATTGAATAAATATCTTAACATAATAATAATTTTGAAACTCCAAGATACAGCAAAATTATTATCAGATTTTGTTTTTCTAACAATACGTATTATTAAACTTATATAAAAATTTAAATTTGCGTAAGATTGAATTTTTACGAATTTTTAAGCAAATTTTATTTTAATAAATTACACATTATTTTATTAAGCACTTTTTATTATAAACTATAATAATTATGATATTTTTAATGATCTCTAGTATTAAAAATAGTAAATATATTTCAAAAATTTTCGAGAAATATAAAATTTTAATGTTGATATATCAGTTTAATCTTAATTCTTTAATTTTTAATATCTTAAAAAAATAATCTAATGGCAATATTTAATCAAATAATGTCTTATATTTTCTTTAAAATTATACTTATAAATCCTAACGAATTAAAATCACTGCCAACTAATAAATAGTAATGCAATTAATTTGTGTTAATAAAAAAGCTAAGAATATTTAATTGATAAAAATCTCAGTTAATTATAATACTTAAAAAGCAATATAGCATTTCAACTAAAAATAATTTTAAATCCACATATAATCAGAGCTGATGCATCTTTAGCAAACAAATTGACTATGCACTTGAATATTAAAAATTCAAGTTAAAAATCAATAAATTGATCTTTTATTCCTATAACAATCGAATTCCTTCCCTTTTAAAATCAAGATTAGACATCTTTTATTGTATATGATAAGATTAAAATTCTTCATTATTTTTTTTATTCAACTTTTACTGCTTAAACATAATGAAGGTTTTCTAAACTATTAATGGTATTTTTAATTTAAGAATTATTGATATATTTTAATAATCCACTAAATCATTATTTAAGTATTCTATAAAACTAGGCCATTTAAATTTGTAAGCTCTGATGAATCAAAGTTAATTCCTATTAAACTTCTAAGAATAAGGTTCTGGAATCTTGGGAAGTTTTTAAAACGCACATAAATCTATTTGTAAAATAGATTGATAGTTACCTTAATTATTTTAGGATCTTAAATATTTTCAGCTAGGGTCTTAATGATTCATTAAGAAACCTTTAATAAAGTGTGAAAAATAGAATATGAGAATTGATTTATAATAATTTCTTAAAGAATATTTAACTGGCGATTAATTACTCTTATTTATTGCTAAATTTTCTACAAAATAATAAATAGAGCTAGATTTATCTAGTTTTTTAACAATAAAACTTAACTCCTTAGAAGAAAGAGTAAGTCTATAAAAACGAATCTTAATTATTTTAAAATAGTAATTAAGTCAAGTTCAACTTTTCTGAAGAAAATAGCAGTATTTAATTCTTCAAACATGTGATGTTTATTGCAGAAATTACATTTTTAGGTTGATTAAATTAGATAAATACAAAATAATTATAAGCAATCTTTAAAATTTAAGTATAAATAACAAAGAATAAAAATTAAGAGAGTTTAAATTTACTATAATTTAGAATCTTTGAGAAAAAAGAATTATAATATAATTGACATAAATATTCTTCACGATTACTATGATAAAATATTTTTATAAAATTGACTTTAAGAATTGTTAAATTTCATTTCTAAGTTAATTCAGATTTTTATAATTATGTAAATTTAAAAATCTGATAATAATTTTCTTGCAAATTTTTGGGTGGATTTAAAAAAATTTTTGGCATAAATTACTTTTAAAAAAATAATTTTATTAACTTAAATTAAATAGTGAAAAAACTTTTCAAACAATTGAAAATAGGAGTTATTTCTTAATCCTTTATATTAATATTTAATTGTAAAGTATCTTGAAAGAAAATAAAATTGTTTCGTTTAACTTTTATTAAATTATTTTTATAAATTCAGTTTTAATATAACAATCAAAACCCCAAAACCCCTTAATGAGGTTTATAAGTGCTTTGATTTGTAGGGAATTTGATAGGGGTTGGGTTATTAATAGGTTTTAATGTGAAATTTATAGTAAATGTGTTTAATTTAATCACTCAAAATGCACTTTTGGATCATGTGCGAGAGTCTGAAGTTTATCTTACTTAACGACAACTCTATCTGCTCTATTGGTATGTCGGATCTTGAGTTTGGTTTTATTATTATTGACTCTGCCATTTGTTTCATTGATTGAGATACTCTTGTTTTGTCAATAAATTGCTTTATTCTTTGGTTAGCATCCTTCTCGCATCTTGTAGAGTAGTATTCATTGCGAGGCATATCGCACTCTATTGTTATTGCTGCTAAAGCCCACACATCCCACTAAAAGTCTCCATCTCTCCAGTCTTCTCTTTCTGGATAGTACCCTTGCGTTCCCATTACAGTTCCAAGCCTTGATACTTCCACTCTTTAGGCTCTGTTGAAATCGATTATTGCTACTCTTACAGTGAGAAGTTTATCATTATATTTTCTGGCTTCAAATCTCTATGAATAAAGCCGAACTTATGTAGCTCTTTTATACCTTGTAAGGTTTAAGTTGCTATCAAAGCAAGCTAGTTATGATTCCTTTGATTAGTAATGAAATCTCTGAGGGTCATTTCATATAGTGGCAGTCTAAAAGCAACATGATCCTTGGCAAGGAGAATAGCATTTAGCTTGATTAAGTAACTACACTCTTTAAACTTTGCTTGAGTGAGTACTTGATACTCATTTGTAAACTCCATCTAATATTTATCATCACTTAAGAGATAGTTGAAGGGATACACCTTGTATGCGTATTGATGATCATTGATAACTTTCTTATCAAAGGAGTCTTCTAATATAAGGTAGCTTTAAAGTGAAGTGTCTAGGTCAATTTAGGCCAGAACAGGAATCTTTTTATATTGAATTTTAATCATGATTTTTGTGATTTCGCATGCTAGTAGGTTGCGTGATTTCCTCACATATTCTGATTCACTAGCTTGTTCGAGCTCTACCACTTTCGAAGATTCTCTTGCTTTTCTTTTGTTTGGTAGCTTCAATTCATCTTCATGCTTTTCAATTTCTAAATCTTTCTTGTGAGCTTTTAAAAGATGCTTCCTTAAATCTCTTGTATGAGCATACTGCTTATGGCACTCGAAGCA
The DNA here is from genome assembly GCA_000711775.1 of Oxytricha trifallax. NCBI lineage: Eukaryota > Ciliophora > Spirotrichea > Sporadotrichida > Oxytrichidae > Oxytricha > Oxytricha trifallax. The sequence goes on from ARYC01018415.1 coordinate 18,491, forward strand.
ATCATACTTTCCGTCGATTTTATCGTGCTTTAAGTATACAGTTGGCTTGGCTTCTCTATGCTCTTTCACATGCCTAACTAGATTTATGAGCGAAGTCTCTCTCACACTTCTCACAAAAGTATACTTCTACGTCTTCAGTTTGTATAGGAATTTCATTAATACCTTTCTCCTCCTCTCTATCTCCCACATACTTGTTTGCCATTTATTTTCTATTATTAATTTCTATTTTAATAACAGAGACCTCAAGTGATAGCTCTGGTAGTTCTTTATGAGAGTTCATCTCACAGCTATCACACTTTTTATTGTTGCCAAAGGTAAGTCTCATTTAGTTTGATGGAAGTGCTGTTGTTTTTCTTAAAATGTTAGCGCTAATATTTAAATTTGAATTTAAAATTATAAAACTGCCTCTATAAATGAGAGCTTATATGAGAGCTTTCCAAGCCTACAAGTTTCAAGGGAGGTTATAAGAGCGTTAGAGAAGATATAAGAGTGCTAAGAGACGAACCAGCTCAAAATATAGGTGAGAAAGTAAGCATTTTAACTTTCAATAATAAGTTTATTATAGCACGTACCAATTTAGTAGGTGCAACTAATTAAGTACATATTGCTTTAGGAGGTATTTTGTCATTTTATGATTAAATTTAGGGTGCTCCTAATTAAGTACTAGCATTAATTAATGCTCCTAATTAAGTACTAGCATTTTAGGAGCTGCTCCTAATTAAGTACGTACCAATTTAAATTTAAAAATATGGAACTATAACAGTAGAAATTGATATCAATCTCTCAAGTTTGAAACCAGTTCTCAAAACCTTCTCCATATCCTTCTTAGAGGTTGACCTCCTATAGGATGCCCATATTTAATAGTAAGTTTTACAGAGATATATAATTGAAATCAATAAACTTAAATTTGAAAATCATTTCTTAGATCTGTAAACAAGATGGAGTCAATGAATGATGTAATGAAAAGAGTGCAAGCACAAGAATTGATTCAAAGATTTAGAAGCAAGGAGGATTTGCATCGCTACCTGGTGCAGCAAGGTAATGAACTCATAGTAGCTAATCTTGATTATGTAGTTGGTTTGTTCCTGCCAACGATGGAAGGTACTAAAATTTCATTTCTAAGAGCGATACTCTGCGAAGAGAAGAAAGCATTAAAAACTTAAGATGTAAAGTTTGCAGAGATTCCAAACTATCCTGAAATCTCAGTGACTAACTTATACGATGATGCTATGAATGACCCAGGGGTTTCTCAATACCTGCCTTCTAATAGGCAGTTGTCAAATAAACTACCTGAAAAAAACTATTTCTTTGGCATACTTGCAACAATTAAAGGTGATTACTTGAAAGAAATTATTCTAGAATATCATAAGAAAAGGTGCAGCATCTCTTCAGAAGATAAGGACAAACAAGGGATCAAGATAAGTGAGAGCTGGCTATCAGAGCTGCAGAAGCACCCTTATATTTCTAGTAAGATTTGTAGCTTAACTCTTTAGAAAAATCTGGAACTGGCATCTTCTTGATGAAGGAATAGAGCAAGCTTCACAGAGAGCGAAAGTCGCAGACAAAGTATGAAGTTAGCAAGAGACTTTATTCAAATATTTAGCCTCCAGAGTCAATGGACATAGATGCTGGAGCTGGCAGCTAGAGAAGAAACCTTGGAGGAGGGAAGTAAGAAGTAGAAGAAAAGAAAGATAAGCCAGCTCTCACGAAAGAGTTTGAAATGTGACTTATATATTCATTAACTTAACTACAAAACTTTTTTATATACACTCATTCTCCCTTCTTTAGAACACTTTTATGCCAAATAATTATCAACTCTCTTAGATGAACTTTTTATAAAATCGACTGTATCGATAGGTAGGTCATGCATCAAGTGGTATAGCAGCAGTTTCTTGTAATGAGTAAAAATTGTTTTATTTACCAAGAATTAAAGAATAATCAAGTTTTTCTCTATAGTATTTATTAATATATTACTAATTAAATAATTAAAATCGCACTCCAACCCAAACGATCATAAATTTGAGTTAGAGTGCGGAATAAATAACAAAATAAATAATTATATATGATCACTTTTTAAAATAACATTTCGTTTATTACAAACGACATTTGGTTTTAATTAATAAATTTTAAATCATAAAATAATAATATATTTAACTTTTTAATTGATTAGTTTTGAAAATTACCTATATATTCTAATTTAATTATCTTAATATGTAATATATTTATTTATTAATTAAAACCAAATGTCGTTTGTAATAAACGAAATGTTATTTTAAAAAGTGATCATATATAATTATTTATTTTGTTATTTATTCCGCACTCTAACTCAAATTTATGATCGTTTGGGTTGGAGTGCGATTTTAATTATTTAATTAGTAATATATTAATAAATACTATAGAGAAAAACTTGATTATTCTTTAATTCTTGGTAAATAAAACAATTTTTACTCAATGACCTTTTAATATACCCCAGTAGAACTCTATTCCATTAAACTATTGACTGTAAGGTACGTTGAACACTGGCGCTATTCTAAGTTGTTCATAACTCTTCCTTGTTTCTTTAGTCTTATGAACAGAAAGATTATCAACAAACAGTATAATCTCTTATTCAGGGTACTTCTCTCTCAGCTGTTCTAAGAACTTTATATACTGCTCTGTCTTAATAGAGCGAGGATGAATAACATAAGTTTCTAAACCAGCATCCTCGCTAATTCCTCCAAGAATTGCCATTGTTTATACCTTGACTTTCTAGTCATATACTTCTATATTACTATGTTTCTTATACCAATATTTCTTTATGAAAGTGTTGAAGGTAAACACAGCCTCGTCAGCATGTATAAACTTAATATTATTTTATAAGGCTCTCTGCATTTAATTATAAATATAATATAGGTTATTGTTGTAAAATGGCAGAGTGAAATCAATCACTCTCTTGATACAATTCACACCTTTGTAAGTGATATCATTTCGTTTATAAATGTTTGCAACAGACTATGAAGAGATCTTTAACTCAGGAAACTGGCGGTGAAACATAGTAGCTCGTTGGTCGAGAGAGAAGTGAGCCCAATACTTTCAAAGTTTTTTCTTAATAAGATAGTCAATATGCTTCTATAGAAACTTTGATTTCCTCTATGACTTAGAATTCAGCTATTATTACTTTGTTTAAACTGCTAAAAGGCAGTGTGAGCGAACAGTTGATGGACTTCGCCTTAAGAGCAGTGCAATAGACTTATAATGAAGAACTGGTTTGACTTATTCACTGTATATATCACATCCAAATCGCAGTTTAAACACTAAATCTATATACTCTTCATCATAAATAGACCCCAAAAGCTTGCTATTTTTGTCTCGCATTTAATTAATAACCCCAACCCCTAACAAATTCCCTACAAATCAAAGCACTTATAAACCTCATTAAGGGGTTTTGGGGTTTTGAATGTACAAGCAATTATTTATGAGTATTTATCCATAAAGAGCATTTGAATTTTTTAAATCTTAAGATTCTTACCTAGGTGTTTACTTAATTATCAACCTGAAATCTTTCTAGTCTTTTAATTCAGAGAAATTGGGGGTTAAATGAATAACTTTCAATCCAATTATTTTAGAGAAAAAGTTAGAAGTTTTCTCAAAATTTTTAGAGAGCAATACTATATTTTTTAGTGTAGTCATTGAAATTTTACTGCCATTCATTTTTATTAATTAAATTAGTTATTTTTGTTTTTTTCTTTTAAAAATATTCTCAGTTTCAATATTAATTTTGAATATTATAATTTGCTATTATTTATATTTCTTATATAGGTAATTAATTCTTAGATTAAATCAATGAATAAATTCTGTTTATATCAAACTATTATAATAAAATTAATAATAATTAGCAAATTCACAAGAAAATTATTTCAATGATAAATAAATCAATATAAAATTAAATAATTATTTTTATTTATAAAATGATAAAATTTCAATGTTTTATCCCAACATATAAATTTAAGGTAGGTATATTATTTTGTTTTTAATTATAAATAAATTTATAATTTTTTAAGGGATATATTAAACATTTGTAACAAAATTAAGGTTATTATTATAAATAGGAATATTTTTTTTTTTAAATTATCAATTTAATCATAAATAATAATTTATTTGAAGATAAAAATTAAATTTTAAAGAGATAAATACTTAAAATTTCGGCATATATAAGCTAAAGTATAATAAATCTTTTATAATTAAATAGATAATAGCTTTAATTTATTGTTAGAGAGAGAAATTAACAAGAAATATAATTAAAAAAATAAAAATTACTTGCCACAAGAAACTTCCCTAAAATTTATTTTTTATCATAAATTTGAGTAGAAAACTTCCCCCCATATTATGTATAAAAAATGCTTCTAAAATTGTAACATCTTCAAATTAATAAGCTTTTTTCTTATCTTAAACAATTAATAAAATACTCAATATATGTTTTCATTTAATTCAAGATTTTTACCCTATTTTCTTTCGCTTAATTTAAATCTTGTAAATTTATATGCTGATATAATTGGAAAAGCTTTTTTTTAAGAGTTTGATAATGAATAAACATATTTAATAATTTAAAACTGTTTTCTATTAATAAAATTTATTTATAATAAATATGGAAATTTTCATTCAAATACAATGATAAATTGTAAGTCATTAATTATAACAAATTAAACCTTCAATTAAAATATCAAAATTAAATAAGTGAGCTAGTCTAGTATATTAGATAATATATTTAATATACAACATAATAATCTACTCTTGAGGAATATAAATAAATTATATTTAATAATTTATATAAAAATTATAAATATTAATAAATATGTCGATCAGATAATTAGAAGGGTCTTCAACTTTATAATTTATTATATTATAATTTAAAATACTTATGACGCTACCATTACATTTAGAGAAAAGCCAGAGATGAAATTCAAAGTGAAGGATAACAAGACTCTAATCAAATTTATAATATTTATTAATATAATTAATAATTGTAAGCTTTAGAGAATACATTTGATATATTATTTTATTTAGAGTTCTTGTCTATATTACATTATAAATTATAAACCTTAAATAAATAACTATGTTTTAAGAAACGTATTTTTATATTTTAAAAAAAAACAACCTAAAATTAATTGATCTTAATATAAATATGACAAAACGTTGAAATAATTGAAAAATTAAGTATTGATATAAATAATCAATAGATAATTCTCAAAATGAAACTTCTTGAAATCCATAAATAACAAATATTATTAATTTAATTAAGTGGACTCTTAAAACTAAATTACATAATCTTTTGCAAGTAAAATAAAAATAATTGTATAAGGAAAGAAATTATTCTTATTTTCTAAAAAGAAATTAAGTATTATAGAAATACATTTGAATTTGGAAAAATAATTATAATTAAATTAAAATAAATTGAAATTCTTGGCAGTTAAAGTTGGCCAATTTAAATGATCTTGGGCTTGTTTGAGAGAGAATTCAAAATTAGCTGGACTTTATTATTGGCGGTACTATTTTATTGCATCCCTGAAGCGAGATAACTCGACTTTAATGAGGGGGCATAATTTAATGAATTTAGAGATGTTTAATTAAAGTCGAGTTATCTCGCTCCAGGGATGCAATAAAATAGTACCGCCAATAATAAAGTCCAGCTAATTTTTAATTCTCTATCAAACAAGCCCAAGATCATTTAAATTGGCCAACTTTAACTGCCAAGAATTTCAATTTATTTTAATTTAATTATAATTATTTTTCCAAATTCAAATGTATTTCTACAATATTAAATTCTATAAATACTTGTTAATGAATTAATTTGTATAGCAAGTTCAACCCAATTCTTTAAGGAGAACTTTCTTTAAAAGATGCCGAGAAGTGCTTTGAAAATTGGCTTTACTAGAGATGGAAAAAGGAATATGCCTAGAGCGGTACCGTAACAAAAATATTATTAGATTTCTAATGTATAAACAAATATAATAGAAAATTAGGTTACAAAAAACATAGTTTGAATATTAAATTTATTATTTATGCTAAATTATTGTTCATATTTAATGATATTTTTACAAAAAAATAATATTTAAATATTTAAGAAATTATTTAACTCTTGAATTAATTTCAATGCTGATAATTAACTAAAATGTTAAGAATCATAAATACTTCTTTTTTAATATAATCAAATTTATTATATTAACTATAATAATATTTAATTTGTTATATTTATCTATCTATCAAGAACTAATTTTTGTTTGAGGTAAATTACTCAAATTAATGTTGATAAATTTAAAATATAATAACTATGCTAGAGTTGAATGTTGATTTGGAAGATTTTGTATTTAAACATTAGACTATTAAAGAGAGCGAATTTCAATACTTCAAACTCAAGGACGTAATCAAAACCCTTTAACATTTATAAAATATTTTATTTATTATAAAACATTAAATTCTTTATATTACCTTATAAGAAGATAACTTAATAAAGGACAAATAATTATAAATTTAAATTAATATTTAGAAATTTAGTATTTTATTAAGATTAGTTTGTTTGAGTTTATCTTAACCAGTCTTTATTAATTTAGAAATTATATATTTGATTATTTTAACATTAATACTTTAGCTTAATTAACTTCTTTAAATAACCAATTAAACTCATCATTTATTTTAAAATGCAAAATAATTTAAAAATGGGTTTGAATGCACAATGGCGAGAATTACAAGATAAAGGTTAACTATAAGGTAACTCTATAGTATGTCTAAACATTTTTATATATAATTAATTTTTATTATGCTTAATCAGAATCATGCTGCAAAATATTCTGAAACCCTACATAAATTACGAAATTACCATTTACAATATTATATGATTAACAACTATTGATATGATATAACTAAATGGTATTACTTTCGTTAAAACTTTACTCATAAATAATGTAACTGATTTCAATTATATCAAGTTTAATACGTTACATTATTTTATTGCATTTATCAAATTTTTAAAGTTATCATCATAAATTAATTAATAAATATTTAGGAATCAACATATTTTTTTGGTGGTAATTTTAGATTTATAGTAGCAAAGAAAACCAAAATTAATTAATTAATTATAAACATGTTAATCTAATAAATCATTAAAAATTTCATTACATTAAATCAGTCTAAATTAACATTCAAAATAAGAAAAGCCAGACATTTAAGTAAATTAATCAAGCTTTTAATTGATATTTCTCATCAATCATAATATAATTCAAAAGAAAATTATAAGTAGTTGGGAAAAAATGAAAGGGGGGTCTAAGTCGGTGCAAAAATCTTTTCAAAATCCTAAGTCGGTGCAAAATTTTTTTCTCTAAAAAACATCAAAATCCCTAAGTCGGTGCATGATCAATTTTTGACATTATTGATATATTTTATCATCCTACCCCACTATAAAAAGTATCATTATTAACTAAAATTTATGTCTCAGCTTCTGAATCGAACTCCTTCATGAAATTTTGATCATAGGACACTTATAATATTATTACAAAAATATTTTTTCTCTGTAACAGATATTTGTTTAAGTAAAATAAAAAAATATTATTTCTTATTTTATTATCTAATTAGTCAGTAAGCAACAAAATTGAGCTAAATTTAATGATGTCTGGCCTAATTTTGTAGGAATACATTTGAATTTGGAAAATTAATTTAAAATAAATAAATATTAAATCAAAATCGTGGCAGTTAAAGTTGGCCAATTTAAACGATCTTGGGCTCATTCGATAGAGAATTCAAAATTAGCTGGACTTTACTATTGGTGGTACTATTTTATCGCATCCCTGGAGCGAGATAACTTCACTTTAATTAAACACCTTTAAATTAATTAAATTGTACCCTCACATTAAAGTGAAGTTATCTCGCTCCAGGGATGCGATAAAATAGTACCACAAATAGTAAAGTCCAGCTAATTTTGAATTCTCTATCGAATGAGCCCAAGATCGTTTAAATTGGCCAACTTTAACTGCCACGATTTTGATTTAATATTTATTTATTTTAAATTAATTTTCCAAATTCAAATGTATTCCTAAAATTATAAACGCCATTGACTCAATTAATTGTTTTTTTTAAATACACTAATCAATGAGTAGGAATTTTTTAGTTCCAGACATCATTAAATTTAGCGAATAATTATGATGTTCTTCATCCTCAATTTTGTTGCTTACTGACTAATTAGATAATAAAATAAGAAATAATATTTTTTTATTTTACTTAAACAAATATCTGTTACAGAGAAAAAATATTTTTGTAATAATATTATAAGTTTCCTATGATCATAATTTCATGAAGGAGTTCGATTCAGAAGCTGAGACATAAATTTTAGTTAATAATGATACTTTTTATGTGGGGTAGGATGATAAAATATATCAATAATGTCAAAAATTGATCATGCACCGACTTAGGGATTTTGATGTTTTTTAGAGAAAAAAATTTTGCACCGACTTAGGATTTTGAAAAGATTTTTGCACCGACTTAGACCCCCCCCCCGAAAAAATAAATGAAAGAGTATTAGAGTGGTATTTTATTTATATTCATTCAAGCATTCAGTACATTTAATTATATGTTAACTTTATAAATAGTGATTTCTTATTCATTAATTTAAAATATAAAGCATGTTTTAATTTCTTGTTGCTAAAGGATAATCAAATATATTATACTATATCTTTTTAACTTCTATTAATGCATCTATATATTTTATGATTCTTTTCATTATTTTTTATATCTGTTTTTACTTGAGAACTAGATCAGACTGTTTTGGGCTTCTTGTATAAAGTACCAATGATTAGGATGAATCCCCCTATTTAATAGTTAAAACATCTATTTTTTTCTCAATTTTTTCCTAAAATCATTTTAAGAGTTTATTTCTTTTGCTATAAACCCCATTTATATTTTTTTAGTTCACATAGAAAAATATTAAAATTGAAATTTCTATTTCTCATCTTTTTTATGTGTAATATATAGTAGCCAGTGTTGCAAAATAAGCTAAAAAAAATCAAACATAATTTATATTTATGCCGATATTTGTAATATTTGTATTCCTGCACAAACAGATTTGGGTAATTATGTATATTTGTCTTTTTATTATAAATTGATTTTTTAGAAGATAATCCATTAGATCAGTATTTCAAATTTGCTGCTAAATTATACCATATCGTTTATATTTAAGGCATATAAATACTCATTATAAATAGTTATATTTTAATTTTCTTTAAATTAATAAGTAAAATTGTATTTATTTAACTTTAAACAGTAGAGTCTTTTAATAAATTGCACAAATATATCAAATTAATAATCATTTTACTATTTTTACTAAAATATTTGTTTAAATTGTATAGTAGAACTATTGTTCAAGAATTTTTCTTTATAAAATTATAGCAAAAGATGCATTAGTTTTTAAATATGAAAGAAAAAATGTATTAATTAACAAATCTTTTGGTATTTTTCTATGTGGGTCAACATAAAGTTTATTTCTGAAAATTTCAACTAGTACTACTAGAATAAAATGTAAAGATACAAATTACGAATAACATTATTGAATTAATTAGAATAAAGTTTATAATTCTACAACACCAATTCAGTACGAAGATGTCTTTTAAGAACTTCAAGTAAAAAAAAAACATATTGAATTTTCAAATTTACTAATTCGGCATTCTCCACTATAAAAATTAACTATAGTAATTTATGAATAACATTTTAAGTATAATGATGAAAAAAAATATTTTAGTATAAACAGTAATGGTATATAAATATTAAACTATAAGTTTGATTGCAATAAAAAAAATATTTATACTTGTGATTTTAATACTTTAAATCATTCTTAAATATAATTAAAACCTACCAATTATAAAAATATGTCAATCAAAGATTTCGAGGGGTCTTACACTTTTAATTTTGAAATATAAATTAAAATTATTTTATATTTATGCATACTTATGAGGTTATTGTAACTTTCAGAGAAAAGCCTGAGATGAAATATAAAATGGACATTAAAAATGGTGGGAGACTTGTCAAATTGTAAGTAATATATTATAAGACTTAACTCAATCAAATTATATATCTATTGCAGATTAATATTTCAAATTAAAGCACGTTGCTTTTATTTGATAAAACCAATTACTTGTTGTTTTAGTTTAATTTTCAATAAACTTACATCTGGATTTAAGTTTTATATAATAATAAAGTCTCTAATTTTTAATTTAACCTTAAAAAATAATAAAATAAAGAAAAATTATTTTGTTATCTTGATTGATGATTATGTTTTATTCTTTAAAATTATATCTGTTATAATTATTAATTAAATATTTATTTAAGTTGTTAAAAAGCTCGAAAAAGTGTACTGTATTTTTAAAATAAATAATTATGGTTTTTATTTAAATATAATAAAGAACTAATACCTCAAATTAATATATTGTAAATAGAGATTACTGTATTTTCTAATAATAAAAAAAATATATACTTACAATATGTTAGTATTTTACCCGAAAATTGGGAAAATAAATTAGATTAATTAATTAATAAATAAATTATTAGCTATTAAAGTTGTCCAATATAAACGATCTTGGACTCATTCGAAAGATAACTTTAAATTAGCTGAACTTTGTTATTAGCAGTACAATTTTTTCTCATTTTAGGAGCGAGCTAACTTGACTTAAATAGAATTCATTTAAATTAAATTATTTCTATTCAAACTAAAAGAAAATTTAAATTTTAAATATTATAACTAAGTCTGATGTGATAATTATAATTTATAATTTTATTTGATTAAATTTTGTGTTCTTTTAAATTTTTATCTCTTAAAAACTGCAATCCACAAATACAATCCTATCGGGTAAAAATAATTTATTAATATTTTAATGAAAATCCATATCAAATTCTAAATATTTTAGTTTTAAATTGCTAATGTATGAAAGTCAAAATATAAATAAAATCTTCTAAATAAACTAATTTTTATAGTAAGTTCAACCCACACCTTCAAGGAGAACTTACCTTGAAAGATGCTGAGAAATGCTTTGAGCACTGGTTTGAGGCTAAATTAATGAAGGAATATGAAAAATATTCTCACATAACACCAAAAATATGGACAAATATTAATATATATATATAAAATCAAAGTAAATTTAAATTATAATCTTAATTTGAAGTATTAATTAATGAATAAAATTATTAATTTTCTTAAATGGTAAAACTTAATTTTGTTTTAATATTATAAAGTTGAATTATAGATTTATTAATCTTTAAAGTGAATTAATAATAATTATAATTCTTAAATATTTTAATATGATATACATTCTTATAATGTAAATTATAAATATTAAGGAAAAGCCTTAAAAATCCTTATTTTTTGTTGCTTAAAATAAAAAAAATTGATTAATCTATTATATTTAATAATCTTCTTTTATTTTATATATATTAATTAATATATAACAGTCAATAAGCTTGATATTGACTTGGAGAATTTTGTTTTTAAGGACGAGACATACAAGGAAAGTGAATTACAAAATCATAAGTTGAAGGATGTCATGAAAAATGGTGATACATACAAAATAAAAGTCGATTACAAGATATAACTAGCTTATGCTATGTTTAAATTAATAATATTTTTTATTATTGCTAAAATAGAATTGAAATGGGAAAATTAGATAAATTAATCAAAATTCAAATGATCATAATTAGTAACAGCCATTAGTAATTAAAGCCATTTAATCAAATAGTTAAACGAATAAAACTAATTATGAGCCTAATGCTTTAACTGTTTACTGTTAATATTCAAAATTATAATAATTATTCTTAATACCAAAAAAAAAAAAAACAAAAATCAAAAAAAAAAAAAAAAAAAAAAAAAAAAAAAAAAAAAACAAAAAAAAAAAAATAAAAAAAAAAAAAAAAAAAAAAAAAAAAAAACATCAAAAAAAAAAAAAAAAACAAAAACAAAAAATAAAAAAAAAAAACAAAAAAAAAAAAACAAAAAAAAAAAAAAAAAAAAAAAAAGTTTGATCAAGTTTATTAAAACTATTAAACATTTAAACAAGTAAACAATCAGTACTAAGCATGTTTACCTGCTAGTCAGTGGTACTGAAGCCACTATTAGATGATTGCAAATCTAACAATTAAACAAATAAACATTAGCCAGATTTGCTGTGTATCTGTTTATTTTTGAGTAAACATTTAAACAGATAAACATAGCGAAAAACTTTAGTTTAATTGTTTATTAGTGAATTAGGTTTTAAATGCAATCTTTAAATATAATCAACTAATTGACATCGTAGATGAACGTGATCGTTGATCATCCTGCTCTGGGCCTGCTTCTATGTTGTCCTCTCACTCCGAGTGTGCCTAGGTGTCGTCTGCCTTGCTGTCATCTATGAATCTCCTGTAAAGATGTCTGGCCAAATCAACCGCATTGAATGGGAATGGCTCTTCTCTCTGGTGCGATTGTATCGCCAGTTTACAAATTGTAGTCTCTCCATAAGTGCGTCCCGATCCACTTTGCTCATCTCTTCAAATGGCAGGTCGTTAGTCGTTATCACCACTGCTGTATTCTTGAAAGCCATTTGAGTCTCTCCATATTTATTGTCAATTGCGTATCCTCTGCCTTCGATGAACTTCTTCATCCTTGCTATGTTCTATTTTTTTCCAAAAAAGTGCAAATGATTCATTTCGTCCATCATGGTTATCTATGGCGCGACATCGACTTAAACAGCCTTCACAAAGAAATGAGAGACTCCATCTTCTAGTACATCGCAAATGAAGATTTCCTTTAACATTTCTGCGATTGTTGTCTTCCCAGTGTTTGTTGGTCCCACTATCCACAATCCATTCATTTTCTAATGCTTCTTCCTTACAATTATGTTGTACAAGGCATCCACGACCTCTCCATATCCTAATGTCTGAAATTCTGCCAGCGTCCATCCTAATACTCTCTCCTTTCCCGATTCCTTCTTCAATAAGTACTCTTACAGTGATTTAGCAGGAGGTGTGTATTCCATCTTGATTAGATTTGAGTCTTTAATCAATCGCGCGTGCTATTTCATTTTCTACTCTAACTGCGCTATTAGAATCAATGATTTGACATCACTGCTGTGATTGCGGTAGAATTCTTCAACACTCTTATGCTCACCTTCAAGATAGCCTTAGATGAATTCTATAAGCATGAGGTCTTTTGGGTTGGCCGAGCTCTTGACAATTGATTGAAACGATTGGTTTAGTGAGCTCTTGCAAGAATGAGTCATGAATTGATTCTCGTCTCCATAGATTATTTGCAGTTATGGGTGCAACTTGAATAAGTGTGCCTCACTAGATTTAGCAAAGTTTACAGCCGTAATCCCCATCTTTTAGAGAATCTTGTAGCCACTGTAGTTTTAGCTGGTGAAATAGAGCCTGTACAAGCCACCATGATTTGCCACAATATTGACGACCATAAAGAACCGCTTGGTAACTTCATCATAATATATCTGGGTATGGGAAATTGATGGCCTCGCTAACTTCAAATCAGTTTCCAGGTTCTTCCAATCAACGAAGGGTTGCTCCAGCGTCAACTGTAGCACAAATAGAATCTTGTAGTTATAGTTTGTGTCTCCCATCAGTCTTATATCAGTAATGTTATGGAGAGTGCATTTAGCGATAGTACTTGTAGTTATCATTGTGACATTGACCTAAATATTTTATTTATTAATCAATAAGTTTAAAACCTAATTCACTTATAAACAATTAAACTAAAGTTTTTCGCTATGTTTATCTGTTTAAATGTTTACTCAAAAATAAACAGATACACAACAAATCTGGCTAATGTTTATTTGTTTAATTGCTAGATTTGCAATCATCTAATAGTGGCTTCAGTACCACTGACTAGCAGGTAAACATGCTTAGTACTGATTGTTTACTTGTTTAAATGTTTAATAGTTTTAATAAACTTGATCAAACTTTTTAGTATTAAAATAATTAATATAATTTGAAATTAAACAGTAAACAGTTAAACATTTGGCTTTAATTACGTTTATTCGTTTAATGATTTGATTTTAAAAGGCTCTCTATTACATGGCTGTTACTAATTATGATCATTTGAATTTTGATTAATTTATCTAATTTTCCCATTTCAATTCTATTTTAGCAATAATGCAGCATGCGTTTGTTGTAATATTTTCTGAAATCCGATATTTAAAAAAATCAGAATTTTTTAATAAAAACTAATTGTTATATAATTGAGGCTATGAATTTGAAATACTTAAAAACATTTATTTCCTTTAATTTTTAATTTATTTGTATATTTATTTATCTGAAACTTAGATAATTATTTTATCTAATTGTCTAAGATTTTAAATGTTAATTAAATTTGGAAAAAAAAGATTTTATTTATCCATATTTTTTAAATTCTTCAAACATATAATACAGAAATTACATTTTTAGGTTGACTAAATTAGATAAAAACAGAATAATTATAAGCAATCTATAAAATTTAAGTATAAATAACTAAGAATAAAAATTAAAAGAGTTTAAATTTACGATAATTTAGAAACTATGAGAAAAAAGAATTATAATAAAAGTGAAATAAATATTGTTCACGATTACTATGATAAAAAATTTTGATAAAATTGACTTTAAGAATTGTTAAATTTCATTTCTATGTAAATACAGATTTTTATAATTATGTAAATTTAAAAATCTGATAATAATTTTCTTGAGGATTTCTGGGTGGATCTAAAATTTCTTTTGGTATAAATTACTAATAAAAATATAATTTTATTTCTTTAAGTTAAATAGTGAAAAAACTTTTCAACAACTGAAAATAGGAGTTAATGCTTAATCCTTCATGAAAAGAAAATAAAATTGTTTCATTCTATTTTTTTTATATTTTTGATGAGTGAAATATTGGGATGGATCATAAACGGAAAATAAGCTAAATTTTGTTCATTTATATAAGGATAGTACGATTAAAATTTGTGTCATAGTTAATCCACATAAATTTTAAATAAATTATAATTTTAATTTATTTTACAAGAGATATTAATTACCAATTATTGCTGAGTTATTATATTTTAAGTAAATACATTTATATATTTAATTTAAATAAAAATTGATTTGTATAATATGTCCGTCAGAGAATTCAAAGGATCAGTAACTAAATATTTAATTTATATAAAATTATTAACATACGAAGCTGTCGTTACCTTCAGGGAGAAGCCAGAGATGAAATTCAAGCTCGACGTTAAGAGTGGTGCTGCACTTGTGAAATTTTTCTTATTTTTTAGTTTAATTGAAATTGTAAGTTAAGAATCTCATTAAATCTTCAAGCGCATGGTTTAATTTCTAATTCTATATTCATAAACCTATTAATAACATTAATTTAAAAAATGCCTTGAGATTTTTATAGAGATAGAATTAAAAAGTTCTTACGTAAATTTATAAATCATAACTATAGCTATATCAAAGTAATTACAATTAATTTAAAAATAAATTGAGATTTAAATTCCTGTGAATATAAGAGTGGATGCATGCGATTCCCAAGAATACTTGATACTAACATAATTATTTTTAGCAAGTTCAACCCTCAGCTTCAAGGAGAACTTACCTTGAAAGACGCAGAGAAATGCTTTGAGCACTGGTTTGAGGAGAAGTGCAAGAAGGAATATGAAAAGATCACTACAGTAACATTAATTATACCAAATATAAATATGTGAACTTAAATGTATTTTTAATCTTCAATATAAAATCATTATAATAAAATAAAGTTCTTAAAATCACAATAATTTAGAATAATATTTTTGCTAGGTTAAATCTAAGAAATCAAACTAAAAATTTTAATTTATTATAGTTTTTTGTAAATATAATAATTTATAATTACTTTAAATTAGTTAAGTATAGTAATTTTAAGATTAAATACAATTAATTTAATTGATATCATCAACCCCATAAAAAAGAATAATAATATATGAAAAAGTAACCTTAAACACCATTGAAATTGACTTGGAAGACTTTGTATTCAAGGATAAGACATACAAAGAGAACGAACTTTAACATCACAAGCTCAAGGATGTGATGCAAAACGGAGAGAAATACAAAATTAAAATCGACTACAAGCTCACTTTGACTATTTTACTTAAATAAAAAAAATATCTATATAATATAGTAAGAGAATTAATAAACATAATTATTAATATGACCTATCAAATGATTGCCTGCTGCAACATTTTCTGAGGAAATTTATCAATTTACGCGCAGTCTTCATTTAAAACATATCAAAGTTTAGAGTGCCATAATATATATTTTCCTTATTAAACTTAACTTTATTTCCTGTAACCGAATATTGCGACTTTTTTCACTTTTAATTTATATATAGTACTTATCTCTCATATTTTCGCTGAACTTAATAATATTTAATGGGGTTAAAATATTAATATAAATTGATCTTAATTTATTATTAATAGAAATAAAATTATAGTTTATTAATTAAATTCATAGAAACACTACTAGCTTTCCATTTATATATCAGTTATACAAACAATTTTGTTATAAAAAATTGGAAATATTTTAATAAGAATCAAATATCACATTAATTTAGTCTTTAGATCTAATAAAAAGAAATTAATTATTTTCATAAGCTAGCTAAGTTTCTTATTATAGTTTCAATTACATAATCAGGTCTAGTATATGCGAAATCATGATCACAGAGTCCTGTGCAATACTATAATACATTTAAAAAAAGTTTTTCCATTTAAATACTCTACTTTGGACCAGGTAGATGTATAATCAGCCATCTCATCTTAAACAAGCAAAAGGGCATCTCTTTATTTAGTATAAATTACACAAGATTCAGTGTTTTATGAATACCCTGCCATAGTGCAATCTTCATTAGGGTTCTTTGACGATATAACTAAAGTGGGCACATTGATCCTATTTTTAGGGGTGGGCGTCATTGCGCATTAATAATTACAAGTAGAGGCATCTTATTGTTTGAACATTAGTTAGGCATATTGCTGTTTAGCAGTTGTATAAGACCAGAAAAATTGGTACATGTAGAGTGGAGCATCTGAATAGTAATACTAATTGAAAGCCACAGCTGTCACTATGGAAAGTGGAGTAAGTAAAGTCATTAATCTGTCTCTTCCAATTTGATCCCAAATAAACATTTTTTAAAAATAAATAGTCTGAACATTTTAATTTTCTTTATATAATAATATATTAAAAATAGCTTTTAAAATAGTTTATCACTCTAACTCTCTTCTTTAGTCAAGCCTTTTGCTAAATTCAGCTAATTATAAATTTTCTGTGATGGGTAGCTATCCAAAAGAACGATTGATTTTATTGAAGGAAGATTTTCTGCATAATATTAACAAAGTTGACCTCCCAGAGCATGGCCAATGCAAATTATTTATTTGTGGGATTGTTATATTGGAATTTCTATCGCTTCCATTTCAAACCCAAATACCCAAAAAGCTCTATATAAGTTTTAACTTCCCAAATTATATATAAATCGTCTCCTATATTGATAGAATTAATAATCAATATAAACGATTAGGTTTAATTGTTAATACCATCTATTGCATGATATTTTCGAAATTAATTGGATATGCACTTTGATAACTTAATCCCATGCCTGCTCTGTCAATAAAAATTATAATTAAGATATGTTAAAATCATAGGTGCATACTGTGTATTAGTTAGAAAAGTAATCTTGTAATTCATAATGAATATGCCCGGATGCACCCAGCTAAGATTCGATTAAGATCATTGGATCTGTAACTATTCCTTTTTGCATAAAAGTAGAAGGGCCTGTGCAATATTGACAAAACTTAAAATTAAAAATACATGTTAAGATATATTAAAAATAATATGTCCTCATTCTAATGTCAAAGCCATTCATAAAAAAATTGGTGTAAATCTTATATAAAAGTAAAAATTTACACATTAAAAATTTATAATGCAACCAAAATAATTGTTAAAACAATTACATTAATTTTTTATACAATTATATTAAGTATTATTAATATGATATTCAATAAATATATGAAATTCATGAAATTCTAAAGTATTTTAATAACTTATTGCTAAGTTTAATTAATAACCAATAATAATTTATATGATTGTGGTTTATAGTCACAAATTTTTCACCTAATTAGCCTCCAGGATATGAAAGATATTCATAAATTGGTTACGCTGCTGCACATATAATCATTAAATGAAATATCAAGTGAATCAGAAAGTTAATCACAGATATCTAATAAAATTATTTTAGAGAAAATATATTAAATCCAAAATATTAATCATACAATATCAGCATATTTATCAGATCATTTTGCACTTAGTTATAAACATAAAATATAATAAATGAATGAGTATAATATAATTATATTCTACCTTTGATTGCTATTTTTTGGCTGATAATCATCTATGACTATATAATCTTTATCATTATTTTTATCCGAGGGTTCTTTTCTTGGTACCTATTAATCTTCGTATTTATTATATCCTGTGAAATCTGTATTGAATGTTATATTTATATATTTTTATTGGCAAAATATTTTTATTTTATTATAAGTAATTTGAATATAAATCATATTAGTTATAACTTAGAATAGAGTATTTTATTCCATTTCATCTACTTTTATTGTTACATCTCCAAACTGTATCCTTAAAAGTATTGAATTATTAATATATATTCCATCAAAAAGTATTTTAAATTAAAAAATATATAATATTGAAATTAATTAATATTTTGATATATTGTGAACATCTGAAGCAAAATATTTATGATAAATAGTACAGCAGCTGGGTAATCAGGTGCTCCAGGGTTTTTCAAAATACATACAAAAGCTATTATATTCCAAACTAAAAGTAGAATGTGCAAAAAAATATTTTATGATTATGTAATTTATATTCTATGAAAAGATTTAAAATTTTTATTATATTAATTAACTTGCAAGAAAAGAACAAAATACCCATTTAATGCTCTTAGATAGTCTCTGAAAATCTAAATCACTTAAAAGCAACACAATTTTATATATATAAATTAAATTAATATATTGATTAATTCTCGTAAATTATAATTTTTATGTATATAATTTAAAGAGTATCATCAAATATGCATAAATTGAAAGGTATATCATAATAATTGCTTGCCAAAACGAGGTAGCTGGAGACGCTAAACTTATTCTCCCAGTTGGATAAAACAAAAGCAAAATTGTGTAAAATGTCCAAAATATCCCATTAAGAAAGGAAAATATATTTAAAAAATCTCTAAATTCAATTTTAATAAATTAAAAATTTAAATATCGTAAGAGCCTTGTATATTTGATTTTCCCCTTAAGAAATTAATTATACCATGTGCAGATTTTTAAACTAAGTACTTCAAGTATTTATTTTTATTATTAATAAACTAAACAATCTTTAAAAGGTATCAAATCTAGGGATAAAATTAATTTATTAGTTATGTCTTTATTTTAATTTTAAGCGATTCTTTTATTCTATTATATTTATTGGATTCTTATAATGATACAAAATGTGATTAAGAGAATAATAAATTAAAATAAATTATGTTTGAAACAATTAATCAATAAAATTTATAATTTTCAAAAGCTAAAATTAAAGGAAATCTAATAAATGTGTCTTTAATGAATCATTTTATCATAAATACTGTAAGTTATTGAAAATAGTTAGTATTACAAAATCTGGCTTTGTAAACTTAAATTATTAAATGGGTAGAAAAAATAATGTAGGTTAATCAAAATTTTACTAAAAAATACTTTTATTGATTTATTTGTTTGGAAAAATTTTGAATTATAAATAATTAAAATAATATTTTATTGATAATCATTCATGTATTTTCTATATTTTTATTTTTGATTTAGAAAAATTCATATTAAATATAAATGATCATACAAATTTATCATATTTGTGTTTTATAAGCGAAATCATGCTCGCATACACCTTGACAGTACTTAATTTTTATACAAATAATTTATAAGAAACTCAAACTAATGTAATATTAAACAGATTTAAGAAAAAAATAATTAATTTTATGTATAATCTTAGACCATCCTGATGTATATTTTGCCATCTCATTCTAAACTAGCAGTAATGAATCTCTTTACTTAATATAAATAGCACAGTCCTCTGAGTAACTTTTAACTCCGATTACAGAACATCCTTAATAGGGATTTCTGGCAGAGACTACAAGTTCTGGAACAGATATTTAATGTTATGAAATTGCCTTAAGAGAGCATTAAATTATTGGAATAGTATAAAATTTTAAGCATTCAATCCCACAGTAAGTTGCATCGTAATGTTTGAAAGCGTACTATGCATATTACTGTCGAACTGTGGTATATTACCAAAACAATTGATACATGTACAATGGTGCATTGTCGAAGTAGTATAATTTCCACTTATTAAGCATTTAATGTGTTATTTTTTATACGATTGGTAAGCAAGATATGAAACTATCCCCAGTGGAGAGAACAAAGCAGTGAGTCTATTAGCAGCTACTTAACTCCATATATCGCTTTGACTCTCTTCATAACTCATTCCTTTTGCTAAGTTAAGTAAATTGTATACTCTTTGGATTGGATATGTGTCTAGAAGCACAAGGGATCTTATGGATGGCAGATATTTCGCATACATTTGGCACAGTTAACCGCCCAAAGAATGGCCTATGCAAATAATTTAAGCATGTTATTCTAGAATAGGTATATTTATCTCGGTCATTTAAATCTTAAAAATTATTTAAGAATTAATTGAGAAAGTAAATAAGCAAATTTAATTGAAAGTTTTCGGCTTTATATCAACAATTTTATTCTTATTAATGTGTTTTTATTGCTAGAATCATTTGTTCCATCATTTAAAGATAATAATTTAACGAAACTAATCATTTCTAGGTAGTACGTTGGATATTTTCCGATCCAGCTTAATCCGAAACCAGCTCTATCTTAAAAATAAAACTTTTTATTTAATTTTTTATTGATCATAAGTACATACAGTATATTTATTTTAGTAAGCTGCTTATATTTCATAATGAATATGTCCAGAAGTCCCCAATCCTGACTCAATTAGCATCATAGGATCTGTAACTATTCCATCCTTCATAAAGGAAGGAGGGCCTGTGCAATCTAAAATAATAAATTAAAATTATTTATGAGTTTAAATAATAATAAATAGCTTAATTTTTACATTGCAGTAAGTTCTCATTCTAATGTTATATCCATTATGGTTAATTGTTACAAATTTCTCACCAGGTTGTCCTCCTGGATAATACAAAATTTCAAATAATGCTTATGCAGATGTCAGAATAATCAATTATTTTTAAAAGTCAATGCTAAAAAAAGAATTTTACTCATAATAAATTATATTTTGTGATTAAAATATAATCAAAAAGTTGAAAATTGCGTGAGTAGATATACAGACGGAAGCAGTCATAAATATAAAGCATGATAATTATAAAACTTTATATATATAACTTAAATTTTATTCATAAATTTAACTACTATTTCCTAAACAGAGCTATTGTTAAAATATAAAATATTAAATCACAATTATACTTTATTATATTGTATATTAAAATTTAATATTTTTGCTTCTTCTTGGCATGTTCTCATCAATTATAATGAAATCTTTAATATTTTAGTTATTTCCTCTCTCCAGCTTTTCTTTGATTATTGAAGATTAATTTATAGAAGTAATAAAAAACCTGATTTTAATTAATATAAATCTATAATAAATTGCATTATTACATAAAATTAAA